>SCHK01005104.1:0-15698 GCA_004124795.1 Poropuntius huangchuchieni
TGCAGCATACTTTTAATTTAACAGCATTTAGCGAGACAGATAAATTAGATTACGTGGTCATGTTCATTTAATTCTCTGCGCCCTGAATGCCCTTCCCTCTCTGATACTACGGTGTCAAAATAAGAGTCAAGGTTATATGTATATAAAAAAAATTCACAATCCTGAGATTATTTCTAATATGACACATATGTGGAAATATAAATATAAACTTATAGTACAGAAGTTAGAGTACATTTATTTTTTGGTCTATTTGTTTAAATTTCAGATTAATGTGTCTCTTTTCTCTGCACCAGTGGGACTTTAACTGTGAAATGTGAGTTTTGAAAACTGGGTGCAGTCCAAAGTTTTTCCAAGTTATGTGCACTTCTGCATAACAACTGATAACACCCTAATTCCCATGTTACTCAAAGAATTTTGAGTAAAGTTCAAAGTTTCTGTCTGACCGTGCGACTGACTGAACTCTTCCACACAGTGCGATACACCTGTACTTTTCCTCAAGTAAGTTCACCGGTAAATTTATGTTGATTGCAAACTTTTATCAAAAAGTAAAATAATCTCTATACAGATAATTAGACAATTGCAGTCAGATAGCAAATGCAGTCATATACGTAAATTTTTTTGTCAAGTTGAACGCATTTTCATTCAAATTGTGTTGCAATAACTACAAGAACAGCCTGCACCAGGAGAAGGTATCCCTCAAGGACAAGACCTCAAATCGTTGTGTTGCAAATCTACTTCCTTAACAAGGTATGCAACCCTTCACATTTTTTTGTGTATCATGTATTATTAAGAACGCACAAACCAGGATATATTATTTTTCTTTTTATGTGTTTTCCCCTCTTCTACTGAATGCTAGTCTAGTCTTTATATATGTATAACAAAGCATAGTCCTCTATGGAATCAGCATGGCAAAGAGTGGAATCCATGCACCGCTGGATTGTGGAGAATGGGGGTATGATTTTTTTTTTTCTTGTTGTATAAGCATGATTTATTTTTCCACCTTGTATTTTACTGTACTATCTACATAGAGAAACGTTACATCAAAAAATATGAATATAATAATCTGTAGTATGCACTTTAATGCAAAACTCCTTGTGTCATCATATTTCAGATAAGCGGACGGACCCATGGCTTCTAGTCTACTCTCCTGTACCAATCATCTGTATATTTTTGTGCTATCTTGGTATTATTTGGATTGGGCCCAAGCTTATGAAACATAAGGAACCAGTGAACCTAAAAGCAGTGCTTATTGTGTACAACTTTGCCATGGTCGGTTTGTCTGTTTACATGTTCCATGAGGTACATTATGTATTTCATACTGTAGTTCAGACCAATATTGGTGCATACTATATCAAGGTCTTATGTTAAAATAACCTGGTCATCAAATCTGAAATATATTTTTCTTTCCACAGTTCTTGGTCACATCTTGGCTGGCAAACTATAGTTATCTGTGTCAACCTGTGGACTATAGCCCCAGTCCTCTAGGAATGAGGGTGATTACATCTCTCTCATTTTCTGTCTAGCTGCCTAGAGTTCTTTGCTAATAATCAGTAATTCCCGTTTTCCAATTCATAGTCAAATTTACCTATGATGTGATCATTACTTTTAGATTTCCAATGCAAAGATGCATTGGTTACCTAATTATTACTGTATCTTTTTAGATGGCCAGTGTATGCTGGTGGTTCTTCTTCTCTAAAGTTATTGAGCTTAGTGATACAGTAAGTTTTACTCATTTAAAAAATATGATTGTTGAAGATATTTACACCCGTTGTACACATGCAGTTCAAATAAAGATGCTTTCCCTCCCAACCTCCTCACTCAGGTCTTTTTTATCCTAAGAAAAAAGAACAGCCAGCTCACTTTTCTACATGTGTATCATCACGGAACTATGATCTTCAACTGGTGGTCAGGAGTTAAATTTGTGGCGGGAGGTCAATGTAAGACAGAAACATTAAATAATTAATATACATTCAGTGACTACAGTTAATATGCACTGTTTCCTAGCCTTCTTTGATTCTATGTATTTTTATATGCATTAAATTATGTATGCATTTTTTTTTAAACAGAATATTGTCTTTTTGCTTATTCATTCAGCATTTTTTATCGGGCTGCTGAACACCTTTGTTCATATAGTGATGTATTCTTACTATGGCCTGGCGGCCCTGGGTCCTCACATGCAGAAATATCTGTGGTGGAAGCGCTACCTCACCTCATTACAGCTGGTAAATACACAACACACATTGATATTTTGCTCATTTAGTCTTTTAGTCTATCAGAGCCTTTTGTTTCACAAATTTTTACTCTTTTGTAAATTGCTTCAATATAGATGTCCTGTTAATAGATGGCCAGTTAATAATTTTTTTAAATTAAAATGAAAAAATGGAAACATAACATCAGCGGGACTGTTGAACAACTTCTCATTACAGGTCCAGTTTGTCTTGCTGACTGTTCACACTGGATACAACCTCTTCACCGAGTGTGATTTTCCTGATTCCATGAATGCAGTTGTGTTTGCATACTGCGTCAGCCTCATTATACTCTTCAGCAACTTTTACTACCAGAGCTACGTAACCAGGAAGAGCAAGAAATCTTAACAGAGTTGGTCCACATGATGAGCAGAGGACTCACCCGTCCTTTGATAGACTTATTTGTGAAACCACTGACCTCATATCTAATATGTGTTGTAAATGACTTATCCAATAAAGATGTGACATGTCTTATTGCATTTGGGAACTGTAAATAAAGTGTAATTTAAGTAGTAAGTAGTAATCTAAGTTTTTAAGTAATTTCTCTGTAATTTCGAATCTAAGATAGAACCTTATCGTTTTGCAGGCTAAAAAAACAGCTTTGTTTTATCTTATAATTTGTGTCTTTATTAACAAAAGTGAGGTGCACTAGATGGCACTATTTACGTAGGCTATCTTGACTTCAGCTCCTCCTCGCGCAAATTCTCGCGATAATTAGAACGTCAAAGGCACCCGGGAATGGGTGAGTATTGCAAAATATGGAGTGAATAATCTCAATTACGCAGGTCTTTCTTCAGTATTGTCAACACTTTATAAACCCTAAATTTAGAATCACAGTATGGACGTAATATGTATTCATTTTTTTGATATGCGAATAAACAGCTCTGGATTGGCATAATGGCGGCACTTACTCCTTTATCACTATAATCATCTGTACTCCATCTTCCAGTTTCAGTTTTTCACTACAGAGTCGTCCAAATCGCATTAATTATTTGAACCATATAACGTTACTCAAATCAAGCTGCGCAATATTCGCGACAGGTGCATTGCAGTTTACTGTTCGTGCGCAGTTAATTTCCTGCAAATACAGCAGAACCTTATTTTTTAGGCATTAAGGGTAATAACATTTAACTTGGGTGCGTGCAATTCCGATATAATGTCAATTCATTTGTTTGTGTTTTTCATCTCTGTTCTTTTCAGGTATCTCCAGGGATCACTGGCACAAGCGTCGTAAAACCGGAGGGAAAAGAAAGCCCTACCATAAAAAAAGAAAGTATGAACTAGGTCGCCCTCCAGCCAACACAAAGGTGCGATACTTTGGTTGTCGAGCATCAAAGATCATCGTCTAAAAATAAGCATCAGGATATGTGCGTCATTTCATATGGTTTTGATTTGATGACTGCAGAGACGCAGTCTACACATTGCAAGCATTGCAAATATGCTGTTAAATGCATAAAACTACATAAAGGATACATAAAAAGTATATAAAAAAATAATGTGCATAAAAAGTCATTTTAATAATTATTTGTAAAACTTTTTAGATCGGCCCCCGTCGTATTCACACAGTGCGCGTGAGGGGAGGCAATAAGAAATACCGCGCGCTGCGACTGGACAGCGGGAACTTCGCCTGGGGCTCTGAGTGTGAGTGCACATCTCTGCTCATAATAAAACCTTTTCTTTCTTTCCTTCTCCTTCTCCTTCTCCTCCTCCTCTTATTCCAGCTCCAAAAGCAAGTTACTTTTTTTTTTTACTTTACGTTGACCTAACACTGACACAATAATAAGCTAGAAAGGCATAGGCATTGCAGTATTTGCATAATTATTGCCATTTATTACATAAAACCTTATAAGCCCTTAGCTTATTAATGTAGTTAACATTTTCTTTATTAGGTAATCAGTAATAGATTGATCTCATTTATAAGATGAAGTTTGTTTGTAGGTTTTAGGACTACAAACTGACCAGCTCTATTGAATTACTTTATTATTGACTTTTTAAACGTGCAGACATCCATTAAAATGCTAATCACTGTGGTCTACTGAAGGAGTTACCTAGCAGTCAGTCAAACTTCTTCCGTCCCGAACTTTTAAATCAATGCATTTTGGTACATTTTCACCCCTCTGGCTTCCAGAAGTCTTGCCAGCTAATATTTTTATTGGTTGTCAGGACACTGAGTCTGTGTGTCAGTGCATTTAGAAGAATTAAAACCATGAAATGCCTTTAGACTGAGATCATGGAAGTAGTGCCTGGAAATTTTCTCATAAATTTTGCGTGAAGTCTCTGATGTAACACATCACTGTTAAACCAAACAATTTGCTTGAGCAGGGAAAACTGTTGAATTGACCTGTTCTTAAATGTCTGTCTCATGGGCTGTGTGGACATTTTTCAGTTTTTACACATGGCATACATCATGCCATGTGAATTATTTATTCACTGTGAGTAAATCTAAACATGACATTGGCGAAATCCTACTCTGGAAGTTCTCTGGGTTCTCAATTTTTGGCAATAATTAAACGTACATGTATTTTTTCACTCTAACTCACAGGTTGCACTCGCAAAACCAGGATCATTGACGTTGTGTACAATGCCTCCAACAATGAACTTGTGAGAACCAAGACCCTGGTGAAGAACTGCGTTGTTCTGGTGGACAGCACACCGTTCAGGCATTGGTATGAATCCCACTACGCCATTCCACTGGGCCGCAAGAAAGGGGCAAAGCTGGTAGGCTTTCATTTCACAGCTCACACTATAAATAGATGAGCATGTGTATTATTAGAGATGAAATTCAGGCATCTCAGCCACAGACTGTTCATGCACCCTTGCATGCATATTGCACACAAAATGACAAGCTTTTCCAAAACCACAAGCTCCAATGTGTCATCTTTACATGGTTATTACAATTGCTTGTAATTGCATTGGTAATTTATGAAACACTGGCAATTCAAGCGAGTAGAGCAAAGTTAAACATTATTCAGACACCTACTAGTGTATTGAGGAATTTGATAAATGGCAATATAAATGCACCGTTACAACTTTAGAAGTATGGGTTAGTATGGCATCTTAAGCAAGAATAAACCAATGTTGTTTTCTAATTAAGCTCTAATATTCAATTTAGATATTAAATGAAAAACACCAGAATCTAAATCTTCTTGAAGCTTTTAAGTGCAGTATTTTGAGAAGTTGCCTTTGTAAATTTACACATGTATCTTCATCCCTCAGACTCCAGAAGAGGAGGAGATCTTGAACAAGAAACGGTCAAAGAAGGTTCAGAAGAAGATCGATGGACGCAGGAAGAAGAGCAAGATTAGCGGTTTGCTGGAGGAGCAGTTCCTGCAGGGCAAGCTTCTTGGTGAGTTTTCCACACTTTGAACCATTCACAACCATTTCCATTTTCTTAAACTGATCATTGAGAAGAGGATGATTTTTTTAACAGCGTTAGCTAGAGGTGACACATTTCCATTTTTCCATTCAATCCATGGTCCAAAGCAAATAAACATTACAGTATGTGTCCTAATCCTTGCTGACTGATTTAGTAATGTCACAGGATGTTCTTATTTTTATTATCATTCGAGGAACAAGAAACAAGCCAAACTGTGGTCTCACACATTCATTTTCAGTTTTTTTTCCCGCATTGTTCAAAACCAGTCAGACTGGTCTCAGTCAAAGACAAACATTTGTTTCATTAGTCAAAGAGTTCCAGTGCTTCTGTCTAAGTTTGCTTTTTACTGTTCTGCCGTCTCAGCCTGTATTGCGTCCAGGCCTGGCCAGTGTGGCAGAGCAGACGGATACATCTTGGAAGGGAAAGAGCTGGAGTTCTACCTCCGGAAGATCAAAGCCAAGAAAGGCAAATAGACTGAAGCAATATAACCAGAGCTCTACAGTGTGAGCATTTACGAGTGAAAATGACTCTATGAATCTGAAAAATAAAATTGGCTAAAAACTTTCTAATTGATTAACAAAAACTTCTTTTTCCCTGTTATATTGGATTTTGCACAATTTCAAATATATTGTACTTACACTCACCTAAGTATAATCAATTCTGTATCCCGCACTAACTGCACTTTCATGTTACAATTTATTGTTGTTTTTCTATTTATTCCTGTCACTTCAGCTCATGTGAGTCGAAATTAAAAAGTCAGTCATGTACTTAATTACAATAAAGTGGTTGAATCTTGAATATAAAACATTCAGATTCCATGTAAAAAAAAAAATTGAATAATTATTCTCGTGTCTGATTGTATAAAACTGAAAACTATATAATTATGAAGCATATAAAAATGAGTCTTAAAGGCTTCTGACTGTAGAGCTCTGATAAAACTAAACAATAAAATCAACTCTTCTGTTTATTTGGTGTGTTGTTTTCTATGGTCTCATTTGTGATAGTAATTATTTGAATTTTGATTAATGGGTTTGGAATGACACCAAAGTGAGTAAATGAAAATTGTTCCTTTAAGTATATGACAGATTCTGAGACGAATGATCCTCATCCTCTCCAAAAGGGGGCAGACTCCACCTAAGAATACTCTACAATAGCTTATTAAATTACAAAAGTTCTTTCCTGCTCAGTTCATTTATATGGCTGGTACTAGTTCCAATACACTTTTAAAAGTAAAGGGAACATATGCAAATCATTTGCAAAATATCTTGCAATTTGATTCTCCAGTATATTTCATAGTGTTTAAACTGAATTTAATGATATTTGAGTCTGAGTAACACCATATTTATTTAGTTAAACGGTCAACATAATTACCACAGCTAAAACATACAATGACCGCAATATTTAAGAGTCATTTATTTTCAGAGATTCAGAGATTGACATAATTATTAATATTAAACAAACTGTACATTTTATACATACGTTGAAGTGTGGTAGATATTAAAGCCATCAACCGTTACAAAATAAAGAACTCTGTTTATCTGGGATGATGACAACCAAATGACAAAGCAATACAAACATTTGCAAACATTCACTGACAAAACACAGCAACACTAAATAATTGTTTCCAACACAACAGCCAACAAATCAGAAAAAGAGCTCTGAGAGGGAAATGTGGAACTCATCACTGATGAGCTGTGGTGGTTCTGAAGTTTCTATCAAACCGTTCCAAAGTCACAATAGGATCTGAACTGACCAGCTGGATTTATTAAGACTAGTGATGCCTTGATGACGACAAGGGAGTATCTCATGAGAGTTTGAACATATCTTTCAAAACACTGTGAAAAAAGCACAATTTCATAACATCCACAAATAAACACTCCACAACACAAACCCTTCATTATTTAACCTTCGTTGCTGTGGAATAGCAGCTTTTCACGTAGTCAAGGAAGCAGATATTTCAGTCCAATTGAGGTGATCCAACTATGCATTTCATGGGGGGAAAAAAAACTAAACTCTTGATAGGTTGAAACTGCATAGACAAAAGAAAAGAGTTTTGGTCTGAAAGAAGACAATTGTGTTGATGGCCAACAAGGTAACAAGGTAAGCTGGTCCTATGTTTCTGTGTACACTGACGACATTTGGCTCAAGCCGCGATCGAAGCCGCCCACCTGAAAGAAAACACTCTCTTCTGTGCCCGGTGAGAACTGGCAACCTGATCCTATGATGTCCGGCACCAAGCTGAAACCTTTGCATTATGGAAAAAAAGGAAAATATGGAACATAGTGTCAAACTTGTATTAAAATCTCAGAAAATGTGCAAAACAAAAAAAAGTCCTGTTAGCTGTTAGTACATTGAGTTACTAATTAATGCTACTAATGTGCACCTTTGAAGGGAAGATAAGGTAGTGGTCTCTTTGAGGATACTGCCCAATTTTTTACAGATTTGAAATACACTTGTTTAATAACAAGAATAATTTGTAGGGCAGTGAAACTAGACACAAATTGATGGGTCACTAATATGGGGAAGGGAAAAATGACGAGATGACTACTAGCCAGATCAGTTGAGCTGTTACTAACCATGTTGCCTATTANAAAAAAAAAAATGACGAGATGACTACAAGCCAGATCAGTTGAGCTGTTACTAACCATGTTGCCTATTACTGTTGATGTTGTGCTAAAAATGAAGCTGCAGTGCCATAATGTATAATGGCAATAACTTAATTTCATTGTGATATTATAATAAAAGTATTCGTGGAGGTAAAAGTGCAGTCACATTTACTGTTATTCAATCTGCTCAATTTCGTGTCAGGGCAACAGTAGCAAAGGCTAAACAAAGCACACAAATTAAATTGCTTTTGGAAAAAACTAATCATGCTCTGATACATTAATGTACATTAAAAGCAGAGATTTGAGCCATCAGTGGGCGAAAGATTTGGCCATGCAGATTTGCAGAGGGTATACGCTGGTCACACAAATTTGCAGTGTTGACTAATAGAAAGTGACTTCTTTGTGAGACAACAGACACATTTTTTTGCCCTTGTGATTTCACTGATGAGACTGCACTTTAAGGGGGTATTTGTGTACCTGTGGAAGAGGTGCTGGTGGAACAGCTCATGTGGAAGCCGTTGTGTTGGTTTGTGTTGAAGCTGTGGGACTCTGCAGGTTGATGGCCGCCGCTGATGGACTGGTCCATTCTGTAGCCGTCCCCAAAATGGAAACAGCTCTGGAAATTGCCACGGTAATCTGTGTACACATACCCAAACACAAAGTAAAACATGAGAATGAAACGTCATTCAAATGTGGCTTTTTTTCTATATGTTCAAAACTTAAAATAGCGATGGCAAAAACCACAGAAAGCCTGCATTTCTGTTTGTATTTCTATTTTTGGACGATTCCCCTGTTTCTCCGGGGTTGCTAACAGAAGTGTTAAACAAGTAGCCTCTCTCAGATGGGGGTCTTGGATTTGAGGTGGTACACACATGTACATCTGTGTCCTGACAAGGAAGTTGAGCATTTCTCTTTCACAGCAGTTCTTTTGACAGACAGCTGAGCTGTTTTGGACTGGGTGGTTTTAGAGCAAAAAGCTTCCTCTTGTGGTTCCAGGCGTCTCTTTCAGCCCACATGTTCTGGCTGATGCACACAAGACTACGCCAGCTCTCACACTCATGGGACTCTCTCTGACATCAAACACTCATGTGCTGAGATTTTATAACAGGTATATTCCAATAGATCACAAGTCAAGGCAGGCAACTGGAACTGTGAGAGTTTTGACTCACTAATGTTGTTTTAGAATTAAATCAAAATTGACGATTCTTTTTTTTTTATAAATGATCTGTATCAGTACTGTACTGTATCTATTACTGTCCTATGTGATTTGTGAACATTTACTGGACTGAGACAACTTTTTTTTAACAAAAGCATGTTAAAATGTTAGTATCAAATATGATACATCAGACTTTTGAAGAATGTTCATTGGTTCATCTCTTAATCATCACTGTATTGCACTATTGTATTGCATATGTTTGCCTACAATAAAAACTACAGAGCTTTGATCATAAAACTCAGCATTTTAATATCTTACCATGACATATTATGACAGCTGATATTTATACATATATATATATATATATATATATGAATCGTGTGAAAATAGTCTGCTATACTGTTAAAGATCTAATTGATTTAAATTTAGAATTTTTTTTTTTATCTTACTTTGTACCATATAAATATCTGCAACTTCAACAAATTGCATATTTTTGCTCAGTTTGGGCCTCTTAATAAAACAGGTGTTTTGTCTTCCTTGAGTATGAGCTCCATATATCCTATATATCATAAAATATCAACTATAAAACCTGATATACCAAATACGATACTTTTTGATTTTGTATAAAAGCTCAATAAAATGTTAAAAAAAAAAAATAATAATAATAATAAAAAGAATTCTGGAAAGAAAGATCGCAATTTCCTTTTAATGCCAATTTCACCTTTTATAACCTCATCTTATTGCTCAGATTTGTGTTAGGTTATGTGGCTTCTTCAAGATGTGTACTATTACTTTTCTAAGCAATCATACTGGACAATAAAGCAGACAAACAAAAATCCCATAGACTCCTGAAGGAGGGATCTGAGGGACTAAAATGATCTTAGCGACTTTGAAGGGTTCCTTTAATTGGGGCCAGTAAGCAACCACCTAACAAACACTCAGAACAACTTAGCAACACATTAAAAAAACTTTCTGAATAACCTAGAAACCACATAACAACACTCTAGCAACCAACCACAACACCCAAAAATCATCGTGGTGACCACCACAAAGAATGGAAAAATCTAGTTTAATATCCACACTGAAACATTTTTTGGTGTAGGATATTAACTTTGGTGTAGGAATTATTTACTTTGAAACAATTTTCACTTAGACATTGTTAGTAAATTTCACAAATAATCACACAAAGAAATGGAAAGTAACTTTTCGAAGTAGAAAGACTGAAGTAGTACTTTCTTGTAAAATGTAATCCAGTGCTTACTTTGAAAAATACTTCTTTTTTTCACAGCGAGTTTTAAATCAGCCTGAGGAAGTGCTGGACTTTTGATGTGTGTGAATAACACCACCCAATAAAATCAGAGCAAACAAACACAGAAGGTCTCGTACCCTCACTCGAAGGCAGGTTGTGGAAGGCGGTGTAGGGTTTATGGTGAGTGTGGAGGTGTTGCTGGCTGGAAGACGAGTTCTGTTGCTTCTCTAGTGTTGGTGGAGGAGACGTGGCAGTCTTCAGCAGACTGATCCCCGGAGACAGCAAAGCTCCAGATAACCTGGAAGAGAGAAAGTGAGCGTTAACTATTAAGATTAATGGTGGAAGATAAGCAGGCCAAATAAATGCTATAAAATTTCATATAGAGTATATAATTTATACGAGTCCTGTGAACATTGCTTTATAGTAACTTTACAGCCTCACCCCATCCTACCTTTAACCCCGAGAAAGATCTGAGAGGATTACCTCAGAAAAAGAGTCACATAGCCTAAAGTGAAACATTATTTATTTATTTTATTCATTTATTTTTTATTTACTCTAACATGCTTTATCCTTTTCCAATTCTTGTTATAATGGAAAGTCAAGAGCCTGGTTTTGATTGAGTACAAGCCCGTTCTTCACTCCAGATGCCACTTATACATAACATGCCCCTGACTTACTGTACACTGTGATGGCTTTGGGGAAGTTATGATAGCTTGCTCATGCTTGCACACAATGGAACAAATAAAGGCTTTGTTAGTGCCATTAGATGCAGCTGTCACAAGCAAGTCTTCAAATATGCAAAACCAAGTTCCAGCGAGACGCGGAGTGCCAACCCAATGGCCCTGTGAAGTCGTTCCTGCCCCCTAAGTCAAGGCTCTCTGCCTTTAGTGCACACATCAAAGAGTCATATTCTGAATTTCAGAAATGAACAGAGAACAAAAACAAACTCAAAAAATCGCCTGTTTAAACAGAAGTATGACAAACAGATGCTAGTTATGGAGAGACATTATGAGGACATATGCAGTTATAATGTAAGATATGGAGGGACAGAGGAAATGAACAAATTACTGCCTGTTCATTCTCCCTAACGATATACAAGATCGGTATTTATAAACACGTTTACTTTTTCTTACTTAAATATTAAAGACCTTGATTTCTGAAGGATCATGTGACACTGAGTAACGGCTGCTGAAATTCAGCTTTGCATCACAGGTATAAATGACATTTTAAAATATATTCAAATAGAAAACAGTTATTTTAAACTGTAATAATATTTCACAATATTACTATTTTTTAACCAAATAAGACTTCTTTCCAAAGCATAAAAAATCTTACCAACCCCAAACCTTTGAACGGTGTTGTGCACATTATTATTTACAGTCCTTCTTGTCTGGAAAAATGAAGATAAAACATTGATGACTCATCCAGCACTACACCGATTTTTGTCCAATCAAATGCTCTAGAATAAGAATGTCCCTCCCCCAATATGTGCAACCCACCAGCAAGCAGCAAATATTTGTTCATCACTTTTATCTTTACTAAAGAATACTAGCTATTTTAAAATAAAAGGCCCGTGACACAAACTAAAATTTTTTAAATAAATAAATGATAAATGTAATAAAAATAAATGTTTATTAGGCCAATGATAAGATCTCATGTGACTGATTTTAAACATTTTTAAAAACACTATTTCTATCAACAGTAACATTTTTTAAACAAAGGAAAATTACTGAGTGCACCTTGAGAGCATGTACAGTACATTTAAACAGACACATTATAAATTGCATTTAAATTGCCTTTTGTACTATCATCCACAGAGTTAAGATCTAGCGAAGCGCTAATGTAAAATTTGGACTCCAATGAGCTGATAATTCTTTTTTATTTATGTTTCAGGCCTCGCGTGGGAGTGATATTTCCCATCGTTCATTTGCCCAGAATCTGATAAGAACTTCCTTGGCTGTTACATCTGTTAGACCATTATGTCGTTTTTCACTCTTAGCCAGATTCACATTCCAAGGACTCAGTTTCATCACAAGTGCATAAAAAATATACACAACTTTTTTTTTTTTTTTTTTTAACTGTGCTCGGATGTAACCCCATGAGTCATGGGTCTCTTCTCAAACAGCCATGTCCTCAAAAGCTTTGCTAGCATATTTCACAAGGCATGCAGCAAATATACGTTTAGGAATTAGAGTTAGCGGGCTAGCTTGTGTTCGTATGCAGGAAAGCTGTTCGGATCTAGTCGCTGGCTGTGATCTGACGTACGGCCATGTGTTTCTGTGGAGAGCACGGCGGCAGCGTTCCCCCTGGGAGCTGCTGTCAGCACAAGCTCAGGAAACAGTTATACTGTTCATATTTTTACAAGCAGCCTCTATGTGCAGCTAAAGTGAATCATGCTATAATCACTGCCAGCTGCAGCTCGCTAAGGCTCCAGGAATGAGGGGAATCTTTCATATGCGAGATTAATCTCTCCCTTCGGTATTTACCTTCACTGATCATCTGCTTTCACCTTCGCAGGCTCGTTTTGTGACTATACAGTCTGTGTCTCACGTCATAAGAACTTGTGTGGATCATACAAAAGTTGATGTTCATCTAATCTTCAAAAGTGATAGTAAAGCATTTGGCTTGCTCAAGTATGACTGGATGTAAACAAGGAAAGAAAGTACAGTTGATGCTGTAAGACTTTTAGAAAACATTTATTATTTTGTAAATTCTGTTCATTAAAGAATCCTTAAAAAAAAATCATGGTTTCCATGAAAATATTAAGCAGCAAAACTGACCTTTCGCAAAGATACATTGTGGAGCAAAGAGGAAAATGACACCGCGACGAAAGACAAGACAGAGCAGGTTATTTTTGGTATGAAACAAAGTTCAAGTTCAAGTGGCACGGAGTAAACATGAATGAGCATCAGAAGGTGTCTTGTTTCAACCGCGGAAAGACGTCAGTACACACCATTTTTTAAAGTTCAAGTCCATCCACATTAATCTACTCTCCTTTCTGGTTTGTTCGTCGGACAAAATAGCAGATTTGGCGACTAGGCTGACATAAAGTTGGCTTGATGTTGGACGTTCAATATTCGCAAATTTAGGGAACGTATCACCACATTGGTATACACTTTTCTAACTTTAAAAGCATTTGAGGAGAATGACTTACAGTCATGAAACCAACTTTAATGTGTTCATGTAGATGTCAACTATAATGCACACTTTTTAGATTTTATACATTATGATTGGTCGGATTGCCTGTCAATCAAACTTCCCAAACTCAAACTTCCTATATACGAAGTACCTATCATTATTTTCAGCAAAAACATGCCAGTTTCCTTGCAATTGGGATATAAAATAAACTTCCAGAAATTTTAAATAAATATATTTTCATTTAAATTAATGTTTATTTATATTTTTTATTGATCACAGCAGTAGTTTTCAACAAATTATAACCATATCCTTCATTCAGAATCAGCAAGATGGGGAAATGAGTCAAGCAAAATTGTATTTATAACTGATTTTTGGAACTTCTGAATTGGTTATTTTGAGTCAAGAGTGATGGGATAGGAAACTTTGGTCTACTATCTTAAAAAAAGGCAATGATGAGTCGACTTCAGGAACTTCAAAGCGTAATGACCTAACCCTTAATAGTTTGCTTGTGAACAAAGTGTTTACAAATGGTGTTTCTTCAAAGTAGCAGATTGAGTAATAAAGGCAAAGTGTTCAATGCTGACTGTGATTCAGTGAATGTGACTCCATGGGAACATGTGTGAATATCCCAGAGCATCGCTCAGTTGACATGAGTAAGTCCTTACTCAGCACAGACATGATTCAATGAACGTGACTCTTCTGAATATGATTCACTGGACGTGCTCCATGTTAAAGAACATAGATACTTTACATCTGGCTCAGAAAGCAACCACCAAAAGGATCAAACAACTACTGTCTAAATGGGACATAGCAACTTTGACCACAAAGAAAAGAAAAAACAACATTAATGTGGACAAACCATTGGGGGTTTGAAGTTGAGTTTACACTGCTGACACACATTGAAAAGTTACATTTTGGATGATGGAATAATGCTGTTATTAAATGCAGGCTGCGAGGTTCATGAAAAGCTCTGTCGTAGTGTCACGTTCCAGTTTAAGCCCTGTTAGAGGGGTCAAAGACCTTACAAATCGTGCAACAGAGGTGCTGCTTTGAGGGGTGAGGCAATCCTTATGCTCAAACAGACACAAATCCTCCAGGAGTCGGCTGGAGACAAAATAGATCAAGATGGAGTTTTTTCCCCACATCCTTTTTGAATGAAGATTCATGAAGAAGAGTGCTCTGTTCTCAGTTTGTCTTGTCTCACCTGTCAGGTTGTGCTCTGCTGGGAGACGGCGTGTATGAGAGAGCGTGGATATCCCTGGTGCCTCACAGTAAGCTCTTCTGATAGAAGAACGAAGTGGCCGCTGACTTGGCACGGGTCGGTGGGAACCTTTCTGGTTCTGGTTAGCAAACTAAAGCCACTCGTGAGAGATCAGGCCCTTACTGATCCAAGCCTATTGCTTGCTTCTAAACACTCAAAAGCTAAAGTGCTCAAACGCTCAATGTGCAGTCAAGCAGGGAAATTAGTTTAAGATACAATGTATCAGTGTAGCTACCGTTTAGATCAGCGGGTGATACAGAAACCTGCTGAAATGGACTCAATTTTAAGGTTTTTTATTCTTTTTGACTATTACTTTTTAACACTAATCAGACTTTTATGAGACTAAATATATGCAATGTGGTCAAAAGTTTAGAATTACTAGGATTTTTAAAAAATGTTTTTTTTTAAATAAGTCTCTTATGCTTACCAAGGCTGCATTTATTTAATAAAAATACAGTAAAAACTGTAGTATTGTGTGATATTATAATTAATATATTTTAATATATTCTAAAATGTCATTTATTTCTGTCATGACAAAAATTAAAAAGTCTTCAGGGTCACATGATTCTTCAGAAATCATTCTGATATGCTGATCTGATGCTCAGTAATTACCAATTATTACTGGTGCTCAATTATCAGTGTTGAAAACAGTTTTTGCTGCTAATT
>SCHK01005334.1:0-14528 GCA_004124795.1 Poropuntius huangchuchieni
TCTTCTGTAGGTGAAGCTGGATCATGAATGATTCGTGCAAAATATGAACGCATTTAAGTAGATCAAGGGCGCATTCCCTTCAGAACCAAATGTAAGTTAATCCTCTGCGTCTTCAGTCGCTCAGATGTCAGAAGTAAATGACTACTGCTATGTTCTTTATTACATCCAACAATAAAACACCTCAATCGCTTAGAAGTCATGCTTGTCTCTGACTGATCAGGCTCACTCAGGGCGGGTCTGAGGTAAGACACCAGTTCATTCTGTGTGAAACGGTGCTGTCAATCAAACTATAGTGGGAGGGGACGATTTGAGAAAGGGGAAAAAATATAACGAGATTACAAAAAACCACTGGGTGAATTTTTATCATTATAGGGTGGTTGTGTACACACACTGTCAACACACATTTCAGTTTAAACAACTTGTAAAAGTGCATGTACCATTATATGACCCCTTTAAAAATAAATGCATTATTGGCATCTACGAAGAACTTTTAAAATCCATAGAACCTTTCCATTCCACAGATTATTAGAATGTTCTTTACACCAAGAAAAACATGGTTCTTTGAAGAACTGTTCATTGATTGAAAGAACTTTGAATAACCCAAAAATGGTTCTTCTGTGGCTCTAAAAAGCCTCTTTTGGAACCTTCATTTCTAGAGTGTATGAGGAAAGAGTTGAGATGGCAGCATCAAATGCCTAACTAAAGCCAGTGTGTGTGTGTTTGCACCTTTGTGACCAAAGGGTGATGATGTGTTATGACTGAAGTGACGAATCGCCCTAAAATTGACCCTGATTCTGATTATCACATGGAGCCATGCAGCTGACCTCCTATTAACTGAATTATGATGTTATGGGTGGGATGCATCTCTAACAGTGCTGCTGAGGTATCTAAAAGGAAAGTAAGAAATAAGTATTGGTCTGGATCAGGATATGTGCAATCCTCCAGACAGCCCAAACACAATGAGTATAAGTGGAAAAATCCTTCATGCACCCAGGCCAATAGATGTCAGTACTGAGACCAAAACCGAAGAATCCTTCTGAGTTGCTAAATTCTACCATACTATGCTTACCATTTATGCTGTTTCTTTATATATTTATATCGAAGAAATAGTACGAGTACAATGCAGTCCATCTTATTTTTAACATAACAGCAAACAGACATTTGAAAAAAATAATGGGATTATGACTCTGATTTAAAAGAGAAATACATTTCTCTGCTGTTTGTCTTGCAGAAGCTAAGGACCGGTTTGTTTATGACGCATGTTTGCTGCCAAATGTATTTACATTCATGTTAATGAATAATGTCTTGTTTGATTGTAATGTTATGAGTCAACAATACACTTGAGTATCTGAGCACCGAGCATGACTGTTTATATGAGTGGGTAAGACAATTAAGTCTGATTGGAAGTGCGCTGAACATTTCAAAGTCAGGTTAAATGAAGTGTGCTACACTCTAGATTGAATAGCCAGACTGAAACGCATGACTTCCTAAGTTTACTATGGGTATCAGCCAAACCTCCTTTGTGGTCCTACTTTAGTGAGAACACTCTAGCATCTCTGGTCAGCTCTGAAATGAAGCATACCTTTAGGCTTTCTTCAAAAAAAAAAAACTTCATGCAAATAAAATGTGTTCTCAGTTTAGCATGTCAGGCATGTATCGTCTTGTCTTGTCATGGTTACCTTGTATTGTTTATTACGTTTGAGGTTGTGATGAACATACCGCTGTATCATTTGCAGGCTACAAGTGAAGTGTCTGATGGTGAAGAGATTGCTGGAGGCTTTGATGATCAAAAGCAACATTATGTCATTATAACAGATGAATGGGACTTTCCCAAAATGTTTCCCACACAGATGGTGCTGCTAGACGGATGACAAGGAAGAGCACTAATAAGAAGCCAAGGTAGCCAAATTGCATTGTTTTTATACTATAACAAAATATTAACCATTATGTTCTGTTTGGGTCTGAGACACCAAGTTCATTTTGCTAGATCCAAAAATATACTTAGAAAAGGATAGTCTACACAAAAAATGTATATTTTGTCATCATTTACTTAGTTTTACTGTTAATTCAGACAAAAAAATAATAGAAGTCAATGGGAACCAAGAATGTTTGGTTACCAACATTCTTCAAAATATCTACTTTTGAGTTTAAGAGAGAAAATCTTACAGGTTTGAAACAACACATGGTTGAGTAAATGACAGGATTTTACATTTTTGGGTGAACTGTGATTGTGATAACTGTGATTGATACTACATGGCTTTTCATAATCTTACGAAAACTGATTATACACATAATTTCAATGCGATAGCAAACTATATAAAAAAAACTTTTATTATTTAGTATGTAATTGTGAAATTGGTCTCAATAGAACATGAAGCTTAACCATTGTTCAGAGTTTAGCAGAAAACAAGTCAATCCTTAATAAGCATGAAATGCACATTATGAGAGAAACCAACCAAGACATAATTTGATGCAATAGGTGTAAAAATAGATGAGGAAACATTGCTGATTTAATTTGCAGTCTTTCATTTACAGAATGCTCTAGCAAATTATTTGCCGATTGTTTTGACATTTACAAATTTTTACAGAAGTACTTCTATTTAATAACGTTAAAATGATGCAACCGCGTATCACTGTGCAATGGCATTGCAGCTAATGTCAAATGTTGTCCTGTGTTATTGAACTGCCCCTCACCTTTCGAATCACAAATGAGAAAGTAATTAGGCTCTCTGGTTAAATAAAGGTTATTTAAAAAACTAGAAGAGAATAAATGTCTGGGCTAAAGAAGCGAGGCAGGAGAATGCACAAGTGGCGGAGCAGCAGATGGCTTGAAGGGGGCTGGGATGGGGCTCGTTGTGTTTAAATAGATCACTTGAATGGGGCCCTGGCGAGTTTGTCTCTTCATGGCTACGGTGTCTTACACCTCTTAATGCGCATGTTACGTTCTATTGTTCGCACCGGTGGGCTTTTGTGCGTAATTAAGAGGCATGTGGGATATGGGTTTGGGTTTGAAGGTGCAGAGGATGGGGGTCTTCCTCAGCTAAACTGTTTCCCAGAACAGCTGAGCAGTGAGGGGATGCATGGCGCTCTGCCCCATCACGGCGAGTGCAGTAAATTTAGCAGACAACAGCACAAGACAACTCTGCAGGGAATGAAAGTGCAGAGGATGTTTTCTACATAGTGTACCGTTACAAGACGGTGATCATTTGGAGACGTGACAGCATCTCTGTGTGCCTGCGTGGGACAACCTCTGAACGGTTACATAATTGGTGCACTGCAGGAAAGAGAGATAGGTTGCGTATATCTCTAGTTCAGTCTGCAATAACTCAAAGAGATGCAGAGAGACATGAAGAGTACGGCAGAGCTGGGGGAGATGAGAGGATGAAAGGACAACTTTCAGTGGAGAAATTCAGATATATGGAGGGCATATTATGTTACACAGTTTTGCTGTTAGAAATGGAAAACGACTGATAAAAATACTGATTAATTGATTATTAATAAAAATGCACAAATAGCATTTTAAAAATGAGGGCACTCATACATATATGCTTAGTTTGGCCTGGCCCGAACAAACATAGTGAAGATCAATGAGGTCATGTTTACTCTCACCTGAGCCCAATGGAGTGACTACAGTCAGAGGAGACAGATGAGCTATCTGCCAGCACACAGAAGAAGCGTCACATTGTATAAATCACACAGCCCTCTACCCTCAACCTCCAGGACACAGCTGGCCTGTGGCTCCCAGGAAAATGATTATGCACAATCCACAGGCTTTACCGTAGCTCAAGGCGAAGAGCAGCTCAAAACAGCCTGTGACTAGGAAGGGTGCAAACAGCATGTTATGTTGCATTTGCTGTGAAACCTAAAGGGACTGTATTAATCACTTATTCATCACAACCATCATCACCGTCATTGTATCTAATGAGTGTCATAAGACATTACCATCCATTATTTTCCACTTTATGTCTACGAACAGCATCTGTGGCATGATGTCGATTACAAAAGAGGGTAATTTCAATTCATCCCTCAGCTGTAATAAAATAAAAAAAACAAAGCACATTATTTTTGTTGAAACACACATGAATTCTTAAAGGAATAGCTGAGTTAAAGATGAAACTTCTGTTATCATTTTGTTCCAAACTTACATGACTTTGTTTTTTTCTGTGAAACTCAAAAGAAGATATTTTGAAGTATGTTGGCAACCAAACAGTTTTGATTCCCATTGACTTCCATTCAATGAACAAATACAATGCAATGCAATGAAAGTCAATGGGAATTGAAACTCTTTGGTTACAAACATACTTCAAAATATCTTTTCTGATGGAACAACGTGAGGGAGAGTAAATGATGACAGAATTTTAATTTTTGGGTCAAACCTTAAAGGTGCATTTAGTCATTTTATCAAAAAGTTGAAATAGTATTTTAAATATTATTTGCATTCAATTAAGTGGAAGACTCCAGCCTCATAAAATCTATCATTTTACTCTCACAGAATAAATTAATCCTTACATAAAATGACTAGTCATTTTGGGTTAGGATTAATTTTAGGACTGTATTGGTAACTGAAAACTTTTGCATGATAATACATCCACACCACTAGGTGTCAGTATAACAGATATACCATCAACCAAAACATAGTCAACTGAGTGCACCTTTAATTAAAAACATGTTGGTTACTTGAACTTAAATAAATTGTCTTTTGAGGTAAAAACGAAATGTTTAGGTAGACAAATTATGCTATGCATTAAATTTTACGGACCTGGGAAGAAAGTCAAACCTACAATACATTTTTAATATTCCAAGTCAAAATACCCTACCTTCAGTTCAACAGATTGCTTGCAATGCAAATCTATGGGATTCTTTCATTGCTTCATCATCATCCTTCAAGCACAATCTCTAAAAAAAAGTAACAAAAAAGGTATTGAGCATAACTCTCCTTAATAAGCTGCATGGAAACATAACTAACTTCAGTTTGGGCTGGTAATTATGAAACACAGTCCAGCGATACCTTGCGGTTATCTGCAGGATGTTAAAATCACAATGTTGACCTTGCTCCGAGAGGACCGTGTGATTAATATACCAGCCCGACTGAAACCAGAGTAGGTCTACGGCCAGACAGAGTGGGAAGCAATTTGAACACAATGCTTTGAAGAACTGAACCCGATACAGTTGAAGTATAAGGGCACCCTGAGCCTGCATCTGTGGACAAATCAAATCAGATGTGAGTGACAGGCTGCAGTACTGCAAAAGCAGACCATTATAGTTTCTTGTTACCCTTCAGTCTGATCAGCAGAGCGGGTTAAATGGGCTGCAGTTTCTCCACACTCTGGAAAGCAAACACATCTTAAACCTCCAGGTAGCTGCATACTACCCTACCATGTATGAATACGGCCTTTCACACAGAGAGGCTGATGGTTGTTTAGGGGTAAATGGTTCAACTGGATCACTTTGGAGGCTTATGTTCTAATGAGCTATCTGTTGATGAGCTCTGTCAGGGTATATGAGCCACAGGCAAAGCCCACGGTATTCGTCTGACCGCGGACTCATAAAAAAATCTATATCATTAGCCATTACAGTACTCACAAATGAAAACTGGTTTCGTATGTTTCGGCTGCTGTGGTTCTTGAATGCTCGGATCATAGTCGCACAAAGACATTAAGCTCGATTCTTCTAATGAAATTCAGGAAGCACTGATGAATCGAAGTCTTAAACCACCTTGACCATGACTCCTGAACAAATCTGATTTGAGACATTAGCAATTGCATCACAGACGTGTAGCATGCGGGAAGTGAGTCTGTGTAGATGTGTAGCATGCTGTGGTTTGCCTAACTGAGGTTTGTGAGGAAACTGCAAGTGGTTTTTGAGTTAATGAAAAGCTAATAATGCATTCAGGTATAAAATGAAAATGGAAATGTAGGGAAAACATATAAAGAAATGAACTCCGAATTCACAATTTAAATGATTAGTGCAGTCAAAAATTAAATATTCTGTTGTCATTTACTCACTGTTATGTCATTCCAAATCTGTTTGACTTTTCTTCTTACTTCAGTGGAACATAAAAGGAGAATTTACAGAAGACTGTGCTCTCATTCTTTTCCATTTAACTACAATGAACGGGTGTTTGGGCTTTCATACTTCAAAATGAATGCAAAAGCACCATAAAATCATCATTAAAACATTCTAAACAGATGTAAATTTATTTACATACACATTAAAATATTCTGCTTTCACTGCGTACTCTAAAATCCACATTTGATGATCTAATGAAAACAGTTAAAAAGTAGGCTCATTACTGTACAATACATTAATATTTTTCATAATCCAACATAGGAACATTTACTTTTTCATGGAATTAGGAAATATAACAGTGCACAAAATATTGTCACATCTACATAAATATATACAGACATCATAAAATAGCTAAAAATAAAAAGTTAAAACACTGAAAGGGACATTTTCAGTTCCCCACTATGTATGTACAATTAATGTTGTACAACAAATGTAAATGTACTGTACAACAAATTGCTATTACATTGTCCCACAGTGCATTTAATATTATTACCAAGCTAAGCAGACATCAGTATCTTCACCTTTCAGGAATTACCAACAGGTTCAAATCCTGCACCTGTAAGAAATTCTCTGAGATACTCAGGAAACTACTTTAGAGCTTCATGTCTCTTGAACTTTTAGTGGAACGCCAGCAAAGTGCTAAAATGGTTTTATGTTCTTCAATCTAAAGCTGCCAGCCACCTTCTCCCATTGTAGCTCATTCATCACCCAGATGCTGCAGTTTAACCAGTCATATAATGCAATGTGAGGGAGAATGACCTTTTGTGAACGTGCAGCATATTATAGGTGTCTCAAATGTGCCTTAAATTCTCCTCTCCTTGCCACAGGGAGAAACAGAAGTGGATAAGAGGATGAGAAGAAGTTCAGGGAACAGACGATAGGGTTCAGTCTAAAATACCTCCTCTTCTTCCGCTTCACATCCGTAGTCTGTAAAGAGAAAGGTTTTAATGAATTCTGTCGTTTCTGGATACATGTTGAAAAAAGAGAACGCTAAAGATTAGATCAAATTCTATTGGTAGACTGCTACTAGGACACTACTGTGATAAGCAACTATTTGTAGATGTATGACTTGCAGAGGAGCAGAGATAGGAGCAGTTTATCAAGATGATAAACACTTCAAATGCAGTCTGCCACGAATGCTAGAGAGTTACAGCCCACTTAGCATTACGCAATTTGTCAAAATGAAGAGCCAGTCCTTGGAACTAATCTAGAAAACTCTTGATCATTGAACCCTTGAGCCGTGACTTTATTATCCTTGTCAGTGACACGGCTATAATCTGCTGTGACATACTGACCATTTCCACCTATCAGCTCCATGGCGCTAATGCAAGTCTCCTCTGCCTCTTCTTCATTCTCCTCTTCCTCCTCAGTGGGTTCCTCATATGCCACAGGCCCACTTTCCAACACGGGGGGAGGGGTGGGGGCCGGAGGGGGCTCTGGGGCTGCAGGAGGCAACATCATGGTAATGCTGGGAGTGACCTGAAATGAATGATGTTTTAGAACAATAAGAGATTTTTTTCAAATTTGTAAATAAACTAACAATGCTTCCCTGAAATTCTATTTTCAGATATAAATCGTTGTGCTTATGTTGGTGATTACGGTTTGAATCTGGTCCGGAATGTGTCTTGATCTCATTCCCCCTCAATCTGCCTAATTATCTCCATAATGTTCAATACTGAAGTGTAGTGGCAAAGTGTGCATCTAGTGAATTAAATTGTGGTGCTCATGTGGGTAATGGTAGATTCGAATCTGGCCTGCAACAAGTCCTGAACCTATTTACCCCAAATAATTTCCATAATAATGTTCATTATACTGATTTTTAGTTAGCATCACAGTGTGGTAGCTAGCAAATGTGCTTCTGAAATGGTGCTCATTTGGGAAATACAGGTTTGAATCTGGCTTGCAACAAGTTCCGAACCCATTTCCTGTTTCTCCCAAATAATTTCCACAATAATGTTCATTCTTAGTCAGCACCATAGTGTAGTGGATAAAATATGTGCATCTAACATATTAAATCTGCTCATATGAATAATGCAGGTTTGAATCTGGCCTGCAACAAGTTCCAAGCTCATTTCCTGTTTTTCCCAAATAATTTTCACAATAATGTTAAAAAAAATGCTCATATGGGTAATGCAGGTTTGAATCTGGCCTGCAACAAGTCCTGATTACATTTTCCTACTTCATCCTGAATAATTTCCATATTATATTTATTTAAATGCTATTTTAGTCAGCACTATAGTGTAGAGGCTAACATACATGCATTTGACATGTTGAATCATGGTGCTCATCTGGGAAATGCAGGTTTGAAGCTGACCTGCAACAACTCCTAATATCCAAATATTTCCTATAATAATGCTCAATACAGATTCTTACTCTGCCCCATAGAGTAGTGGTTAGCATTAGTGCATCTGACATGTTAAATCATGGTGCTCATGTGGGAAATGCAGGTTTGACTTTGGCCTTCAACCGGTGTTGATTCCCCTTCCCTTCTTTTCTCCATAATAATTTCCTGTCATTTTCTACTATCTATTCAATAAAAAGAAAAAAACTAAAAATAGTGATTCTACACAGTCGAGGAAAAAACAGATTAAATCGAAAAGAACGAGCCCAAGTGAATCATGGCTACATTTCCCAGCAGGCATCTGTGTAAGGAAGTACAGCTCAGGGGAAGCAGAGGCCTAAATCAATTATCATGTTGTGAAAAATGGAGAAAGAGCATGAAAGTCTCAGTGGTAATTATAGCACAGACTTGCCGCTGTACCGTGAGGCTGCTCTTCAGGCAGTGCCAGTTAAGGGGAAACAGCAGCAGCGGGGTTCTTGTAATAGGGGCTGCCAAGCTTGGCAAACGCCTAGAAGACACCCTGCAGCTCACCTGTGGGTTACACCCAGAGTGAGTAACCCGGGCTGGGATCACAGAGACAAGCAGAGGCCTAATGGCTAGAGAATCTGGGCTAGGGCATTAATGATCTCATTAGGAAGAAGAAAATTAAGAAAAAGATAAAAGATAATACTCCAGTACTTTTCAGTTTAATACATTCTACGTTTTCTTACGACTTCAGAAATAAGACCTCTAATGCATGTCTCAAGCACTGCATGAATGCTCTGTTTGTTCTTGTTTTGTGGGAAAAAGGGCGAACAGCTAATGTTTCTTTGTTAAGAATGACTCCTCTGAATCTCTCTGAGAAAGGCACAATACATAATATAAAACTGATTTAGTTCAGAACATCTTGGCAGCAACCTGGATGAGACAGGTTGCTTCATTGCGAGCGCAAAGTTGACCCCTGCAATCATATTGTGTGTGATTTCCCCCCCAAAACAGCTATTTTGTCTATTTGTACATGCACTTCTGACCACACTGCTGCTTATTTAAACCTGACTAGTTCAAAGAGAGACACTAAAACCCAAGCGAGCACAGAGACAATCCATCAAATTCTGTGGCTTGAACATTATCACAAATATTGACTTTCAATTAAATGTATGACATATTTACCCTGTATTGTGAAATATGCTGGTTAGCTATTTACTGCCGTGACATTTAGCTATGAAGTATTTGATTATTGTAATGGATTTACCACTGAAGTCAAGTAGGGTTAGTCAAGAGAATTTGATTCGACCTCTACTAAGCTGATATTCATGAAATATTGTTCATTAGGTCAACAAGAAAACAGACCACAAATAGTTCTGCATTAGGATGCCATTCAGTAATCACATTAGACCTTGGGTTATGAAATGTGGTGCATAGTTCAAAAACAGGAGAGAAAATCTTGCCATATATTTTTAATGTCCTGGACTGTAGTTGCAACAAGATTAACCATGGTTTGTGCTAACGTGTCTTTTGTGTGAATTATTGGCTGAAATCATCAAAATTTGAAATTTAATTGGGCCTACTAACATTTACTAAACATTTTTTAAGCATAAGAATACATTTTAGCAATGTTGGATTACCACTTTATGTCCAATGTAAAATAAACTTATTTAAATATTAACATTAACAATAATAATACAAGGCACTCAACCTACCGGTGTGGCTGCTGTCCTCTTCTTCTTGGGTACGGATGATATTAAGGGGCGGAGTCTAAAGAAAGCAGATAGAATAAAATAATTATTTAGTGAATCTTCAGTGGCCTCAACCTTCTGCAGAGCAGCTTATACATTGACAAAAGAGCTCAAGAGCTCATAACCGGCCTAATTTTCCTTCTAAAAATATGAAAATATGAAGCATACTTCCTGCCCCCTCTTTACTCCCACCCCACAGCAGATTACTGAGGCATATCTAAAGCAATAGATTCACACTGAGACCTGCACTACTGGGGCTAAAGAAGCCCTGTGGCGCTGATGAAATGCTTAGCTTACACTTCCCGGCGACTGGATTTAAACATCAAACACCAGCACTATTTTGGGCTAATATTAAAGAGACCAGTATAAAACATTAATTAGTTTGATGAGGGAAGGCGAGAGAGGAAGAAGGGAACTTTCTGAAATGAGAATGACCTTGATCTGGCTTCATGTTAGTCCAGTGAAAACCGTGAAGACAGACTGCTATTTATGTCACAATTATGATTAGCTGGTTTAGAGCTTGAAGTGCTGTGAAAGGTTTTGTCTGTATACGACTGATGATTTTATACATATAAGACAGAAGATGAATATATAGATAAGTTATTTAAAGGGATAGTTCATCCGAAAATTTAAATTATGTCATTCCAAGCCTGTAAGACCTTTATTTATCTTCACAACACAAATTAAGATATTTTTGATGAAATCAGAGAGCTTTCAAATTTCAAAAGCTAACTTAAAAAGATGTGTTCTCACCAGATTTTTGAAAATCTGAATGCTTGGAGCTTGTCTCATTTCAACTTGGAAAAGTTTATAGATTTCCGGGCATAATGGCTAAAAGCAGTTTTGCCAGATCTCATACAGTACGGTTCATATTACAAAAAAATTGTGAGTGGTTTGTTGTGTAAGGTGCCTTCGAATGACTGCATAAATACACAATAATATGCAAAACAGCATTGACTGTCTATAGAAAGTGAATACCACTGAAGATGCAAGCCAAAAATCCACAAATTTTGGAAAGCTGAATGGCGTAAACTGTGCATTCTGTTATGTCGCATGTACATTTATTGTATACTTGCAAAAGTATTGGTGAACACTGCATATGCAAAAGCAGCTTCGCATTGTCTCAATATTGTCAAAATACACAGAACAACCCACACAAATACACACTAACACAGGCATATAAACACAAAATAAAGTGCAGAAAAGCTGGGCAGCGACTGCGCCTCCCTGGTGAGATCTCCCCGAGGACTTAGTGAGAGCACTTTCTTGGCCGATAAGGGAAAGTGCTGCTAATTAATCTGCTTAAGAAAGAGAGGAGGAGGACGGAAAGAGCGAGCTAGAGAGAAAGTACATGCTGAGAAAGGGGCTTCCTTTGTGGTAACTCATTAGGAGTGGCGGCCTACATTAGCCATCTGCAGCATTCTGGCCAGACAGAGCCCAGTCGAGTCTGTTCTGGCCAGATCTGCTCCATGCACCAGTGTCCTGGCCCTGGCACGCATCCTCAACACAACTCCAGCATTAGGATTATCCAACACATTACTGGAAAACACAATCACCCCCGAGCGGCCTCGCAGAGTGAATAGTCTTGGGAAGAGGCGCAGATCTACAACCCAAGTGTGACTAATACACTTACAAATCTTCAGCCATGGAAGTGAAATGGCCTCCAGTTAAATCTAGAGCACATATTGTGTATCGGATGCCTCTGCTTGTGGGGATTGAGAAACATAGATAATCTTACAATACCGAATGCACCAGCTCAGCTGAAGTGAGTGAGGATGCTGCTAAAAATGAGCCAGGCAGAAGACCTGAGCAGAAGGCTCAGAAAGGTTGTTTTTCCTCCTTCAAGGGCAAATTAAGGGCCCAAAAAATCAATTCCTTAATCAAAAGTTCTCTTTTTTCCAGTAAAAAACATCTCTCTCTTTTTTTGTTTTAAACATAAATTCACATGTTTTCATTTAAAGCTTAAATGTTAAAAACAAGAAAAAAAAAGCTGTTTACCACAGGGGTAAGGAAAATAAACCTAATTCAAGATATATTCTCTGTAAACAAGTCTTCTTTTCTTATATAATTCTGCTGTGTGGAGTCGACTGAGCTGTAACTGGGTCCTCAAAACACTACAGTAAAGAGCATCTGCTATAAAAGTAAAGTAATTACTGTTATTCACCTTGTTTTAAAGGTGCTAAGAGGGCTGTTAGCCGCTTCACTAACTTCTGCTACTGAATTAGACCGCCCGTCTCTATAAGTCCTGTCCTCCAAACACAATGTCAGTTAACCTGGCTGCTCAAAATGACTGACAGGTAGAGAACGCCTCAAAGTGCTCAGACTAAAATAGCTGCCCGTGGTCAGTTTAATTTTTGCAGTTTACATGGGCTGCCATGGAGAATATCAGACAGCTTTCAGTAATATCTGTCAGACAGTGCTATGTGTCCATGTTGCATGTTAGTCCATACAGCAAGATAAATATATTTCTAAATATATTCTTCACTCATCATATCGAAGCTGATAACCCGGTACAATAATGACGCAATTAGGCCAAAATCTAAGACAGTACTGAACAGACATGATGCGACAAACTTCCAGTGATAAACAACTGTCCACAGCCAACTGGAAGATATTTAATGAGCAGTTGTGTGACCAATATGATTTCACAGACAATGGTATAGAAAAATGGCCACAGTGGCACGCCCTGCACAAACTCTAGAGTCAGTGAAAACATTTTAATTGGAATCTACGGGACTAGGGATTTTGCATTGATTTGTTGAACTTTCAAAATGTCAATTTACTGTGTTTAATGCATCACTATATTATTGACAATGTAACTAACTTACAAAATTTCACTGAAATTTTGCTAATGTGATTATGCTATTAAATGGAAGACATCAAAACAGTGTTTTTGAAGGCAGCATCCTATGAAGACAGCAGACAGCCAGGCAGCTCATCAAGATTTGGATCAGAGCCATTAGCTCTCAATCTGATGCACATGTCAGACATTTTCGCTCGAACACAGACATACACCGGCTCCGGAGTACAGTGAACACTGACCCTCCCATGGCCGCCTCTATAAATCACTGATGCAATTTATGACAGACCGTCTGCTCTTCTCTAAACACGTTACAATCAGCTGGCTCGGCTCACGGGCGGCACCGAGGCCCTTTAACCAGGCAGAATTAACAGCCTAAACTCCAGTGTCAGATGGGCAAAACACTGTAAACACATCCAATTATTCTTCAAGAGCTCTTTTATGCATTTAATAGCGGGCATCTGCAGCCCAGAGATGACAGATCAGTGAGCGGCAGAGAAAGAGAGAGAGAGAGAGAGAACGCGAGAAGCAGACAGAGAACAGGACCGTTCAGATATATGTATCTCGAGGACAAGCTCTAAATATGACTGTTGAACTCTGGTCTTCTCTGTCTCTGTTTCCACAGCACTGCCCCTTCATGCCCGGCAGGGGCTGACCACATCACAACCCAATCCCCCATAAGCCTCCTGGGTACCACACTCACGTATTACACACATGACTGAGAGTGACACTGAGCTGAACGGCCTCTGGCATGTGACCTGGACCACTGGGAACCGCAAGGGTACTGTATGTGTTTGGAGGTTACAGGTCAAAGTGTGGGTCCTGTATAAGCACACATTCAGTATTGTGTGTGCATACTCTGAAAAGTGAAGGGTAAGTGACTGATGATGTCAGTAGGTGTGCGTTTGCTCTGTGAGCTAAGTGTGAATTACAGTGGAGTGAGATGAAGTGGTGTTTGCTAATGCACCTTGCTGGGCAACTGGTCTGCCAAAAACAGGGGTCACATTAAGGCCACAAACCAAATATGGAAGACATGAACCAGGTTGATTAAATTTACACAGTCTTTTTGTATAAATTAAATTCCAGTTTTTGTATGCTGTGTCTTATTAGTATAAATTGGCGCACTGTGAATACAAATTTGGTTACAGACAAGAGTCTTGATTCTCTGACGTATTGAGACACTGATGACTTATCAGCAATATCGCTGTAAACCACTGTTCAAAGGATTGGGTTCGGTAAGATATATTAATGTTTCTTGAGACTCTTATGTATTTCCTGCAGAAATACACAAGGTCTTCTCTGAAATAGACATCATCTGGAGGGGAGCATATGTTGCTCTAAAACCTTTATATACCTTTCAGCATTCATAGTGCCTTCCAAAATATGCAAGCTGCACATACCATATGCACTTATGGACATGGTGTCCAAGCCTTTCAACAAGAAAGTCAAATTTGGACTCGTCTGACCATAGAACACTTTTCCACTTTGAAACAGTCCATTTTAAATGAGCCTTGGCCCACAGGACACGACGGCGCTTCTGTACCATGTTCACATATGGCTTGCTTTTTGCATGATAGAGATTTAGTTGGCATCTGCAGATGGC
>SCHK01005685.1:384-11003 GCA_004124795.1 Poropuntius huangchuchieni
CCAGAATGACTATGCACTAGTGCACAGAGCAAGGTCCATAAATACCTGTTTGGATGGGTTTGGTGTGGAAATGAAATCAACTGAGAGCCATAATATTGACTTGATAATGCTTCACAAACAACATGCCAGTTTAAAGCCATAAGCAAAATTTCACTTAGCACCTTGTTCTATCATATCAACCAAACCACACTGTGATAGATTGTGTCTTCACATGCCTCACTATCATGCCTTATTACTGAAGTATGGTAAGCGGTTTACACTTGCTACCCAATTACACAAACCAAGGAACTCAGCAGCAGGGAGCTGGCATCATTTATATTGAGTGACAGATGAAATGAGCTCTTTTTTTAACCAAAGCTTTCCAGCACCCCTCAGAGAAACCAAACTTTAACAAGCTATAAGCTGAGACTGTTAGACGTTCACTGGTAGTCAGTGTTCAGCAGCGAGGGCTGATAGTTTCACTCGGCTGATGGAAAAACAGCCACTGATGAGGTGAAATGAAGAAAGAGTGTAAGAACTTTCTTAACAGTGACCACAAGCGCTCAAGAAGCAGACGGACCACACAGTAGGAGAATTTTATAGAGAGGGAACCATATTCATGCTTTTTTTTTTTTAATTCTCATTTACTGTACATTTACTGCTGATGTACGTCTGGTGCAAGACAGGAGTTATTGCATTTTTCTGTGTTCTCCTGCCCAGCACCTGAATTTACACATTTACAGTTCTTCCTGAGAGAGAATGTTGTAGCTCAACCAAAACTAATAATGTTCATGTTTATGAGATGCATTTGGTGTTTTGGATTCAATCCTAAATTAAAGCGAGACCTCATGGAGCCAGTTTCTCAAACCCTGGTCTGCTGCATGGTTTGCAATAGAAATAGTAAACAAAGATTGCTGATATAAAATAAAAGGCTTACATGCATACACATGTAAGTGATCATGATAATTATATATATATATATATATATATATATATATATAGACACACACACACACACACACACACACACATATATATTTATATATTTATATATATGTGTGTGTGTGTATATATTTTTAAATAAACAATTAAAAAATCTACACATCTTTAATTTATTCATATCTACTTACTAATATATCTATTTATTATAAGGCTCTTATACAAAACACAGTATTTTAAAATTATATGTTAAAAATTTCTATATTTTATAATTGCATTATTAAAATAAAATATACACACGTACATACAACTGTTATAAATAACAATTATATGTGTATTCATATACATGTAGACAATAGAAGGACCATAAATGACAGTAAAGACATTTATAATGTACAGACATATATAATGTGTATTATTTAAATAAAAGCTGTTGTTTTGAACTTTATATTCATCAAAGAATATTCAATAAAAAAAAAATGTGTGTGTGTGTGTGTGTGTGTGTATATATATATACTGTAATATAAATTTAAGAGCTGTACAATTTTGAATGTGAGTTCAAATCAATTTTTTTATAATTTTTTTTTTTTAGGTTTGATGTCATGGCATCATGCCAAGTTGTAAAATGACCATACATGATATGGTATCAGTACATTGCTAGGTAAATATGATGTACAAGTATGATTAAATCATCTCACAGCATTTCTCTTATCGCTCGCTCATTGAATCATAATACAAATGACCTCTCTGACTCCTTGCACTGCAGTGAGACTGGGAGCATGTTTTCTCTCCCATGTGAATGTTTTCCAGAGTTTGTAAATACCACAGACAGAATGTTAACATGCACCTGGAAAGTTCTCAGAAAGGACAGTTCTCAAAGACGACAGGCTCACATAATCACACACCTGCTCGAGGAAGAACAGCTGTTTAATTACTATGTTTGTGCCACTGTAATCTCTCCTTCTCCCTGTCCTGTGCTCCGTGGAGGCTGTATGACCACAACACATGGAATCTTGACTCACTGACATTCATTATGATGCTCACAACCTGGACCTAAAATGACGTTCGACATAAAACATCATTATCACACATGTCCACAATTAATTCAAGTAAGCCTACACAAATATTTACCTTATGTGTATCTTCATTGACTTATCTGAGCTAACTTCTTGTGTTTTCAGAGAGCACTTATCCGTTTAATTACCAGCGACAAACACGGGCAGGTCAGAGTTTACTGTAAGCGCCAAACACACTTTGTAGTTATAAGTCCTGGGCGGAGTGTATGTGTGTGTGTGTGTGTGTGTGTGTGTGTGTGATTGTAAGGGAGAGGCCATTATTTACGCAGTGTTTACATTGGCTGCAGGGAATTACCCCTCGGGATGCAGAGGAGACCTTTGGAGTAAATTTCAGACTGATCTGGCTGAAAGTCCTCTAGAAACACACACAAGACCAGCACCACCAGCACCAACACCAACCAGACATACACAGGTGGCACAGCACCAAAACAAAGACTGACACGTATTCAGACACCATATTCAATACAGATCATTTCTATAAAACATAAGTTACATGTACACAATTGTTCAAAATTTGGGGTTGGTAAGGTTTTTTTTTTTTTTATGTTTCTGAAAAAAAGTAGCCTACACTGAATAAGCCTGCAAATAGGCCTCTGTGCATTTAATCCGAAAATGCGCAAACCAAACACTGATCTGATGTAGTTCATGGTAGCATATTGTATCCTGCATTGATTATAGAAGGAACAGTGTTTAACATAATCCTACTTTAAGTGGACTCATCTGGTACTTCAACATACTGAATTAATTAGCCAGGCCCCGTGGCTTTATATTAGAAGAGTGTTTGTGTTTATAAAAGAACAGATATGTATGAAAACTAACACCCTTCAGTATCAAACCGTTAGCTTTAGGTAACAGGTCTCATTAACCTCTGCCTGTAAACTGAAATTATTAGATCAGAGACATATGTTGTAGGGGTATAGGCTGGGTTCAGTCATGTTTTAAAATCCACCCGTGTTTTAAATTTAATGTTTCTTGGATGTCTGAGAATTAGATGTTGCAGGAAACATTTTTAGGATCCAATATTCAGGCAGTACTTCAAATATCAAATAGTGTTTGTCATGGTGATTATATTGTGTTAACACTAGTTTTAAGTCACACATACTGTATAAACTTTTTTAAAGTAAGGGGAGTTTCACAGGATGTCCAGAGTGGCCCGTGCTCTGTCTGATAAAACAGATTATATGTCAAGTGCTCCACCCAGAACAAACATATACATACATACACACAGGTTGTGGTGTTTGATAGTTGACATCGTCCCTTGAGCTCATTATCACTCTGGCCCTTCCTGTCTGGAGATAAGAAACTCTTCCAAGCTAAAACCCCCCTCTCCTTCCCCCTCTTACCCTCCCATGTCTGTTCTTCCTGCACCACATTCACCCTTTTCTCTATTGAGCTGAACACTGCCCCTTTTCCATCTCTGTCTTTTCTTTTTGTGTCATTAAATCAACACAGTCTCATATACTCTCAGAAAAAAAGGTACAAAATCTGTCACTGAGGAGGTAAACCCTTTCAAAAGGTACTAATATATACAATTTAGGTACTAATATATACATTTTAGAGAACAGCATGTACTTTTAAGGCACTAGTTTGCATTGTTTAGATGTAAATATGTACCCTTTGCAAAGGTACTGCCCCAGGGCCAGCTTTTGTACCTTTTTTTTTCTTTTCTGAGAGTGCAATGAAGCATAACTCCAGTCACTGTTATCCTGCATCATTAAAAAGCCTTACTTGTACTTTATTCAAATAATTTTTAGACATCCCTCTGCTGCGGCATTTAACTCTAATTAACCAAGGTAAAAATGAAATAAAAAATAAAAAATAAAGAAATTTAAAATAGTGGACACCGATTTTTACTGTCTAAAAGCAGTATAAAAATACATGCAAAAAAATATTTTGAGAGGAATGGACTAATAGTTAAGTTCTTCACTGTAGCTCTGAAATCTAAAACAAAAACAAAAACTTGTGCAGAAATAATTCCAATTATATCCTTCTTTGTGTTGTTATAATCATAGCTGAGGTGTGTGCTTCACAATTCTCATAAAATTAGAATGAACAGGCTTGAAGTTGAAGGACTAAAATTACTAAAACTGAAAAAAAAAAAAAAAAAAGTAAAATAACAAAACTTAGTAAAACTATACAATTTAAATAACAAATAATAATAAAAATGGCAAAGCTTAAAAGCTAATTCATAATATCAATAAATACTACATTAGTAAATTCCTTGTTTTTATTGTTGTGATTATTTTGTATGCTTATCTGAATTCCTTTTATGTAAAGCACTTTAAATTACCATTATGTATGAAATGTGCTATATAAATAAACGTGCCTTGCCATGCCTAGTACTAAAATAACACCTGATACAAAACCTATGGTAAAAAAGAATGGTTTCTCAAGTTCAACTGACTGACCAGATAGCATCTTGGCCATTGTATGAATTATGAAGACTCGCAAAATACTGAATGAATCATTTAGACTATTAAAACATAGTTTATATATACCCGTCTTTTCAAACACATGCCCTGCATTTAGCAGACTGTTATCATTCCAGTAAGGATTAGCATTTGGTGATATCTAAAACTCATCAATGTTCATTAGCCAGTCTGTCCTTCATCAGTAATCTACAGTATTCACTCAACCCATCAAAAGTTCGATCTAAATATAGACCCATCTGAACCATTTTGAAGTTTCCTTGTGTTTAAACTGCAACATCCTTCTCTGGTATATATAGTTTTCTGCAAAACAGGCCATTCAGCAAGCGACAGACCAAACAAAAACACTCTCAGACAAGGCGAGCTTTGGAAAATAGAGGAAAGAATGTTTGTTCAGCGATATCAAAAGATTAACTCTCATCTCTCGAAAGGAAAAAGCGGGAACATGAATTGGGCCTTTGGCTTCACAGGAATTCATGACATTCTCTTCTCTATTAGGCCTATTTATCTGCTAAAGAAAATATTATGAAGACCCCTTAGACAGGGATAAGGGTTTTTGAGTAAAAGCAAATGTCTAAAACCGTTTGGATGAAAATCCGCAGTTTAAACCTGAACATCATATCCAGAAAGCACAAAGAATAGAGAAGACTGACCACTCATTTTCTCAATAGCATTGAGGACCAGTTCTGCTCCACTGACCTCTGTCTAACCTCTCTACTGTGTGTGTGTGTGTGTGTGTGTGTGTTTGTGTGTGCCTTGGACTCAGAGAGAGTAATGAGATCATTACCACTAGTTAATTAAATGCGATGTGTCTTCTCAAAAGTTTTCTCGTTTCACATTGTGTCCTAACAATCGCCTCCCTTGTGGACCTCTGAGGATGAAAGAGGGGGAAGGCGAACGGAGGAGAGTGCCTATTGTCCTCCTCCTGAGAAAATATCCATCCCTCGCTTTTCCTCTCTATAATCTCATTGTGTTTTTCTCTTTCTTTTCATTTTTTTCATCCAGGATTGGACCAGAGATTGTGTGAGGAGGTAGAAAGGATGGGCAGATCAGAAAACGAAAGAAAGTGTGGATGGAAAAAGAGAGATTTTAAATATTTAGGAAGGATCTAGTTTCTATAATATAATCCATTTTATGCAAGTTTACATCATTTTATAGTTTATAAATACACTTTTGTTCACCCTCAGGTTATTCCAAAATAGTATAACTGACTTGGAACGTGGAACGTTAAAGAAGATATTTAGTAGAATGTTCGTGCTGCTCTTTTTCATTCAATGAAAGTAAATGATGACCAGGGCTGTACACTGCAAAAATGACCCAAAATGCACAGTAAAAGTACCATAAAAATAGTTTAAATAACTGTTAAGGTATATTATAAATCTTCTAAAGTCATTTGACAGTTTTGCATGCAACTAGAGACTGTTTGAGGAGGTAGAAAAGATCAGATAATGAAAGAAAAAGATGGAAAAAAGAGAGATTTCAAGAAGGATCTGAATGTAAATGTTAAGTTTATATAATCTCATAGTTTATGGATACATCTTTATTCACCTGCATGTTGCTTGATGTTCATCAGTGGGAAGCAAAAGAAGTTATTTAGTAGAATGTTCATGTTTCTCTTTTCCATGCAATGAATGGTGACCATGGCTCTAAACTGCAAAAAAGACCTAAATGCACAGTAAAAGTACCATAAAACAGTCTTATAAAGTCATATGATTGCTTTGTGTGTAAAAAAAATCATAAAAAGGACAATTCACACAAAAATTAAAATTCAGTTGTTATTTACTCACTCTCATGTTGCTCCAAACCTGTATGACTTTCTTTCTTCTCCTGAACATAAAAGAAAATATTTTGAGAAGTGGCTCAGTGTTTTTTCTTTCCCATATAATGGAAATTATTCGTCACCAAATCTACTTGTTATCAACATTCTTTAAAATACCTTCATTATTCACACACAATTTTCCCTTCCTGCTTCCCTTCCCACAAAAACGTCAGTTTTATAACAACATGAAAGATAGTAAATTATGTTTTTCTGTCAGTCTTAAGAAAACACTTGCTTTAATGGACACAATGTCCATTGAGAAATATACAGTGATAAGCAAATGAACATTGCGTCTCTTTTGTCTTTCCTTTTTCCTGTCCTTGGATAACAAGGACTAATAGATGACATGTGCCGCAAACTCCTTAATCATACGTGTGTTAAGTCCCAGAAAAACAAAACCCAGACAAGTACGCATGGATATCAGTTTGTCCAGTGCCATCCGTTTATCTCTGAAAAAACCATGCCCGTGTGTGTAAGTGAGTCTAAATAAGGGCAGTGGTTACAAGATTAGGACAAAGGAAAAAAGCATTAGTATGAGGAAAAGATAAAGATATTACAGAACTTACAAAAGAGCACCAAGTCAACACTTAAAGCAGGATTTTATAAGACTTTTTCAAGCATAGCCATACAAATAATCACCCCATCACACAAAAAAATTCTCCTGTCAGTAGCTTCTAAAGTCTCCTCAATGAAGAGAAACACTGGACATTGAACAAGAACCAAAGAAAACAGTTTAGTTATGAGATTTTAGGATGAATAAAACAAATGTTTTATGACATTTGCAGTTTTCACAGAAAATGAATTACACTATGAGCGAGTTACAAAACCAAAAACAAAACAAATGGGCAGAGAAGAAAATATATAATCAGGAAACCATGCGTTGGGCCTTTTGGATCTGAACTACAGGTTATTTTTGTATTGCCTTTTTTTGCCGTTAAAGCCATCTCCGTTCCCGAATCTCCATTATGCCCTGCGTGGAATCGTCCAGCCGCTCTGTATAATCACACACACACAAAATAAGCAGCATCTCTGTCTTTGTCATAACCACTGCGAGCATGTCGGTTGATATTTTAAAGACTATCATTTCCTCTCTCTTTGGGAACTTCCCAATGTGAAGAAGGCCTTTGAAAGCCTTCCAGTGAATCTTATTAAAGAAATGTCATATAATTCAATTCTTTTCCCCCCTTTTTCTCTTACTAGCAAGCTTGGTCTGGTCATAGATCTCCGCTCCCTGGTTGGCGGAACATCTGGTTGTAATGTGCATCGATGCTGGGCACTCTTTTTTGCTGTCTGTTTTTTAGGGCAGACTCACAGAAAAAGAAACAGAGAGAAAACGTTTGTGCTCCAGAGACATAAATATAAATCTCTCAAGCATGAACTCTGAGGCAATATCAGCTTCTCCGCATTTCTATCTTTAGGACTTCTGTCAGAGGAAAAGCAATGATGCCTTTGTTCCGAGTCTCTTCGTTTTTTCCCTAATAACATTGGATAATAAGAATGCAAATGACATATTTATAACCTTATTAAATAAAGAACCAACTGCCTTTTGACCACTTTAGCTTTTAGAAAAGGATAGTTCATCTAAATATGAAAATGCTTAGATTCTCATGTTGTTCCAAACCTGCATGACTTACTTTTTTCCATGGAAAATGTTTTCTTTCTCTCTCTAGCCTGTTTGTTTAATAGACAGATTTGCATGACATTGGTCATACTGTAAACACTGAATTTGTTCAGGGTGGCTGGTGAATATGACACTGTACCCTCTGGTGTGGATTATGCTGTCTTTGTGATTTCACTGTGTGATTCATTATGGATTTAGTGAGTGAAACAGAGCATTTAATGTGTTTCACTCTTATAACAGATACACTGGCACTACTACCACATGGAGAAAAATCAAACTGGACAACTGATTTCTCTTGGGAATGTAAATAAACTTTGTAAATTGGAATTGACAGTTGTCCAGAGTCCGGCAAGTCAGTGTCACTGTTAAAAAATAACCTGTTTCCCAGAAATCCAGAGTCTACCTGTCTGACTGCCTGAGAGAACACTGACAAAACGGGTTTTACTCCATCAGGTCTGCAATGAACAACATTTTTTTTCCATGTCTTTCACTCACGGTAATCATACAGCTACAGGCCATGAACTATTATGACTTCATGGTAGGATAATTCTTCAACTAGGGGCCCGTTTGACTACTTGAAAGCGTCTTCAAACTATGGGCAATTTATACCCTGTACAGAAAGTACAATAACAAAACTTTAAAACATTTACATTTGATAGCAGATGCAAATAGAGAAATAGTGTTGAGGAATACAAAATTCACTTTAAAATTAACCTAGATAACATAAACATTTCCCTAATTGAAGATTTATCCAGACACAGATAAACAAGGCTAGAAATGGTAAAATATTTAAATATTGAGGAGATAAGCAACACAGACAGAGACGTAGAATGCAGTAGTTATCTGCTGATGCCCATTTGTTGATGGTGAGGTAAACCAGTTTCACTGGAACGGCAGAGACACTGAGGCTACACGGTAATGTCCCTGGCTGGGGTAATGAGTGCCCTCAGGTCAGTCTAGAGCACTGGCACCATTGTGCACACACACACACACACACACAAATACGCACACATGTTTTTCTCCCCCTCTCGTGAGCTCAGGTAATAACCCTAAGTAGTCAGGCTGTGATTATGTTGCAGAAAGACTCTAAATTAAAGGATAGGGCGCAGCAGGCATTCATGACAGGCTCTTTTTATGTACTCCTATAGAGGACTGTCTTTACAGTTGCCCTTACACCACCTTCCATTAAAGCCTTTCTGATTACAATGATACAACTGGTGCCATTGGGCTCCACATTTGGCCACATTTAGTAGACTACAAGACTAAAAAAGCCATTCTTTGACAATCATAACTCAGACATTTTTAGTACTGTCAGTGTAAATGCATTCAGAAATCAATTGACAGCATGACACAGGACTTTACAAAGGTGTGTGTGTGTGTGTATATATATATATATATATATATATATATAAATGACATTGGTTTATTAAAGCCCAGTTATAACCCATTATAGTTGTGTTAATTCGTTTTTAATATCTTAACTATCTTTCATGTGAACATACGAATTGTGATAAGTTCTTTTTTTAATTTTTACTTGTATTTGACACATTCAAAAAAGTCAGCTTTAGTATGCTGAGGCACATGCATATGCAAATATTAAGATATTAAGGGGTTGTTGTTTAAAAGCATATCAATATTATTTTATTGTATCAAGCTGAAGTGAGTAGCAAGATGGAGTAAGCTATAATTTACTCCTCAAATCGAACTTCTCTACAACCTCAGTTTATGGAAAGGGGACATGAAAAAAAAGTAGGGTGTGTCATTTGAAGCAGATTATGGCTGAGGAAGATTATAGGCTCTTCTGAAGCAGACGGAAAGATATAGACAGTGTAAGATGAGGCAAAAGAGAAAGGAAGCAAAAAAGAGTGATAGAGAAAGACAGCGAAGAGGGAAAAGTAAAAACACTGAACGTTTGTGTTTGTGCCGAATGCGAAGGATTTTAAAAAGAATGTGAGTAATTAAACCATTGCTCTCTGCTTGCTTATTCATGTTCTGCGTTATTATCGTGGCATGAGAGTTGACGGCATGATGAGAGGGATTTCCCCTCAAACACACACACACACACACACACACAAACACACACACACACACACACACACACACACACACACACACAGTGTGGGTAATAACAGGCAGACTACGCCTTATCTATGGGACAGTTTGACGCCTGTGTGTCTCTTGGTCATTGTTTTGATGAGCTCACTCGCACTTAGGTGACACAATGGCACAGAAATTTCACTCAAACACTCAGAAACAACCACACACACACACACACACACCTGCAGGCCTGTCTCATCCACGTAATGGATATTTTTAGACAAGTCATTTACAGGTGTATTGTGTATAGGTGCTTGGCTTGATTCCGTACTGAACCGGTCAATCAGAACCGGTCACTGTCAAAAGCACGTCTTTTGTATTTCGTTTCCTCTTCTATAAATGTGAGATAGCGTTTAGAATAAAAAAAAAAGTTATATTGTGAGATATAAAGTCATAATTGCCAAAAAAAAAAAAAAGAGAGAAAGTTTTAATTCAGAGATATTAATTCATATAGTGAAATATAATCATAATTACAAGAAATAACGTTTTAAATGAGAGCTATAAAATTACAAGACTATGTCACAATTTTACTTTTTAAAATTTGATTTGCTTACAGAAATGTTTTTTCATATAGAAACAACATACTGAGACACTGACTTAGCAAGAAAGAACGGTCAAACTTTATTTTAAGGTCCAGTTCTCACTATTAACAAACCATT
>SCHK01005796.1:0-11402 GCA_004124795.1 Poropuntius huangchuchieni
ATCTCATGCATTACAGTTTTGAGTTTGTGTATAAAAAAAAATTAAAAATCTAATTCGCTCCAGGCATCAGAAAAGTTGATCTAAATGCACATGCAGTAAATACTAGAATACATTAATACCATGCATTATTAATTCAAGACCGCTGGTTAGTCTTGTGGCCTCTAAACATGCAGCTGTAGAAACTGTGCTGTTGTCGAAATTTATGAGCTTGTTTCTGAATTTAAGAGCTCGTTTCCTTTCATGCTCTGTTCCTAAATCACATCTTCACCTTCTTCATATCTTTTTATGACTCTCTCTCGTTATGGGAGTAGAAATAGACTGCAGTCTAGACAAACATGTCTCACTCTCAACTACAGGATGTAAATTAACATAACGAAGAACCAAGGATGTGCAGAACTAGGCAGTTCCAAAATAAACTAGCTTGCGTGTTGCCTAAAAGACTAGTTAGACTTAGAAACCCTTTGTGATTAGGTTGGTTTAGTGTCAAGTCCACTATCAGACTTGTTTCTTAATGAAATATGGATACCTCTAACCTTTTACAGAACAAAACTACCACAGAAAACAAGAGACCTGTGGATTATAATGCATAATAAAAAATATTAAAGGCACAAGTCAACCTCACTAATGGAGCCAGTCGACCATCCTGACCCATCCCTAGTAACTACATAATGCATTTGTGCAGGTGTACCGACACAAAGACCCTGAAGCTGGCACGCACATTGCTGAGTCCCATATGAACACGGTCACAAAGTCACACACATGGTGATCAAACAAAAGAACAGGAACTCTACACCCACTCAGAGCGCACACAGACAGGACACACATGGTGACTGGAGAATCAAACGAACACCCACTCAGAATAACACACACACACACACACACACACACACACACTTACCGGCTGCATGCCCTCCTCTCGTTGACGGGCCTGGCTGTGGCGTGTGAGGAAGGCCCAGGCCGACAGCCGATAGTGGTTCAGCAAACAGATGATCACAACTACCATTACAGTCATCACCACAATTATGATTATTATCTGAACAAACTCCAGTTCAGCTGCAAGACAAGAAGACACAGAAAAAACCATTAGCATACTTCACACATTCACAGAGCTGCAGAAGTTGCAACATTTTTACATTTTCAATAAAAATGAGTGGTGCTTCCCTGTGCAAAACTCACAGTTTACTGCTTGTTTTATTTGAAAATCATCTGCTTGGTTGCTTAAAATGAACCACATCTAAGCTCAAAAAATGCTCATTGTTTGACCAGATATCATTCATGTTTTAGGGGTTAGATATCACTTTTAGGGGTTATGGTTCATTAAAAATGTAAATACTGATTACTTTTAATGATTTGTGAGCTTTCAGGAATATTAGAGAGGCAAGCTAGACAGTTGCTTATGAATAAGTAATAACATTGCAAACCCATGATGTTCTTCATTCTTACCACCAGGGGGCAGTAACGTGAACACAACTGAGTGTATTGAGATTGGGTGGGGGAACAGACCAAAATCAGACCCAAAAAGTGACGCAACAGACTAATCCACAAAAATTTGATAACATGATGGATCAAATGGCTTTTCTGACCTACATCAAGTCAAGAATGGAGAAAGAGAGAAACGAGAGCGTTTTGAGGTCATTTTTATTATTAATGTGAGCTGGATTTTAACAAGCACTGCCCGCATGAGCAGCACAGCTCAATACGTCTGCGCTAACTGCTAGGCCACCGCTCTGATTTCATAAAACTGTTTCATAAACTGATTATGTCTTGGTTCGATCTCACTTAATTTTTTATGTTAATCTCGTCATACTTCTTCATCTCAGAGGAGCATGTATCGAGAATCCTCTGAATGAACATGACAGTCTACTCATCACTGTTTTAGAGATTCTCGTGAAAAACAATCAGGCATGTTGTTACAAACAGGGCAGACTTCTTTTTCAACCTCCTGCCGACCCTTGAACACACAGATGGACCCAGTCAATACGGACTTGTTCTCCAGTCACATGTAAATATGTGCCACACATACATTCAGAGAAATCTTGTTAGCCCTGCTGCCCACTGAGTAACCCAGACAATTCCTTCTGACACATGGAGGTTTGAGACAATAGAAAAACTGCTGCAAAGCTGCGACACTGAAGTAAACACCATCAGCTGTCTAACACAATCTACACCAACGTTAAGGGTAATCATTTTCTAACATATGACTATGACATCAGTAACACACAGCGGACTTTGTTTTACGCAGGAAAGAAGATCTGAATAAAATTGGAGCTTTGATGGTCTTCTCCCAGAAGCTACAAATTCATTATCATTCTCTTTAAAGTCGGCATGCAATGAAAATTCACTCTATATATTTTCCAAATGCATGTTATATATCTTATTGTGAACATTCATCCATATACATTTCCTTTTATTTATTTATTCTTTTTTTTAATTGACCTCATAGAGTTTCACTAGAATTTCATAACTGGATCTTTTGGTGCAAACGTCAGACTTCTCTCTGGTGATGTATGCTGAACTTCTCCCTTCATTCAGTCCACTTAAACCTCTGCAAGCTTATCTGCCTCCTCTTTTGAGTGCAACATCCACCTCTCACAATCCAATCACCAACTGATGCATTAAACCAAATCCTTGCTCTACATTTTGTCTTTTTTGATAATCCGTAACTCTCGGATAAACATCACAATACTGAAGAAAAGACTGTCACTACTTCCATTTCATTGCGATTTTAAAGTACTGGTACTGAAAATAAAATTAATCAATCAACCACAATAGCTTGTCGGTTGTTGGACGACTAGTCAACCATCCTGACTCATCTCTACTGAAAGCCAGTTTTGTCGAGCCAGTAGGTTCTTTAGGTGAGCCGTCTTGAACTTTCGTTTCTGACCTTTCCATCATGGCCACTTTCTCTCCTACAAGAGCAAGGCTGTACCCAGGATGCAGTTGGGCCATGTAGTGACACTGTTAAATAAGCTGCGTTGGCGCTGGCTCTTTGCCACGGCTCCTCTGGAGAGAGTGCTTGCAAGACAAGGCCCCATCTGTTGAGGGCTTGGAGGAGAGGACCAGAGACCAGACGCATCCCAGGAGTTAACCCAGTACAGGAGATAAAACGGCCCAAATCTGCTGCCCCTAACCGGATTACGGCCTGGACCAACTCCAAGAGACAGACAACTGGTGGTAGATGGAGGGGGATGGGGTGGGGTGAACATGTAACTGACACATCTCAACCTCCGAGACACTAGGGGTTGTAATCTCAGCCAACCTAGAGTACCAGGAACCACTCAAGCACCTTTTCTCCATCCAGGACTGTCCACTGCTGCTGTAAACCACTGTAACAGTTTTCTCTAAGCCGCCAGGCTAATCTTCTCAGAGTAGCCACACTCTGTCCCCCTTAGAAATGGCCTGTTCTGACCCAAACAAAGGGTGATGTCACTAATGCGGTAAAAATGGACTGTAGTCAGGGTGGACTTGAAAGTGAGGTAAAGGTGTGCAGTCCATTCAACAGGCTGCACTATTTCGTGTAATCTGATGTTGCTACCTTTTGAATGTTTTGCCAGTTAAACAATCGATGCCTGAATCTGTACCAACTCTATATTTATCCCTCACAGCTTTAATATATCAAATTAAATATGCCACCTAATCTTGCTAGCGTAGTAGGAGTAGTATCGGGTGTGTCTGGTCTTGATTACTTATAGCCAAATTAGCTACTACTCCCATAGCAATAAAACTGAACTCAATATGAGTCATCAGCTGTTTCATCACACATCTAACAGCGCAATTTACATAAACCTGTAATCCCTATATAAAATCATATTCCCTGAGCCCTGTCTAACCTTCCCTGTGCTAATCGGCGGGCTCAAGCATCGAAGTCAGACGTGACGGCATCCCGGAAGATCTGTTAATGTGTTATGATTACAGACACAAACCCCAGACAGAGCAGACACAACAAACCATCGTCAGCCTGTTTGCGACAGGGCAGAAATGTAAACAGGCTGCGATAATGTGGCAACAACTGCACAACAGCGAGGGAGAGAGGCAGCTGGGCTAATTCGGGTTAGCCTTATGCGGACTCTCTGAGATCAGACAGCTCAATCCTCTTACCGCTACGTATGCTGCTCCATTGTGTTGTTAGCTAAGAGGAGATATGCGCTAACACCTGTCACAGAGCCTCTAACAGGCTCTTAGGTGAACTGGGTGCGCGCTGTTCAAGCAGTCGTCACCTCGTCTCTGAGGTCGGAAAGCCCTGAAGTGTGCTAGAAACTGCGGGACTGCTCTCTTCTGCGGAGGCCATTCTGTTACTGAGCCGAAGGAAATGGAGGAGGCATTACATAAGCCTATCTGAAACTTTTTCCCCCTCTCCTCTCGCTCTCTTTTTTATACCGTGCTCACAAGCTGCAAAGACAACCAAGTCTGGCCTCCAGATCTATATTTCATGAAGCCATTTCCTGTTTCCTCCTCTCCACAGTTTCATAACAGAAGGAAAACAGCTGTGCTCTCACGATCTGGGAGGAAAGAAACGGAGCGGGTGGAGGAGGAGGAGGGGGAGAGAGAGGCTGGAGAATGGGGACTGCTGCTCGCTGCCAGCCATCTGTGCTCCGTCTCCAAATGTCTCCCCGGTACAGTACTATTCTCATGGAGTCGGGCACAGTACGTGGAGATCATGTCATGAGAGATCCAACAGTTGAACTCACAGCAGTGAGGGAAACTTCTTAGAATGGGCTTTGAATTCATACCAAAGCACACATTACACAACAGATTTCCAAGGGAAAGAGCGTGTGTGCAGTGAACGACTAATTTCCAAGTGACTTCATCGGCATGGCAAGACAGGGGGGACGAGAGAAAAACATTGAAAGTTTCCTTGCGTCCTTTCTAGTTTGGGCCAGCTCGTGTTGCAGGGCGTACAAACGACACTAAAAGTGAGCATCCCCAGTAGATTCCATGCACAAACCTACAGCTGAACATACAGCCACCCATGTTGGCGTTCACGACTGAGGGTTGCATTGGTAACTGGAGAAAAAAACAGAGATGGACATATCCAGTCATAATACCACTGCTTCATCAAGCACAAGCCTTAATCTAGTTAACCATCCATTCACCCACGTCACTGCGCGCACCAGACAACAAAGGCATTATGGGAACTTGAGAGGGGACGCATTGCCCCCTCCCCTCCTGTGTTATCTGAGTTGTCCCATCAGAATGCCAGACAAAAGGCAAGGGCACAAGCCAGACGCCCATGTGGGACGGAGACTTGCGAGACGGCAGGTTTCACCCAGAAACACAATCATATGGGAAGACTGAACCACGTCTCACTGCTGCAGTAAATGCCCCTTTCTGGAACATTCCCTAGCAACATGCTATGAGTCACTTTATGAGAGGCTGTGGAAGGGGCAAAATAACGAAAGAAAGAAAGCCAGAAAAGAAATGTCCGCAGAAGGTCGCTAGACCGAGGTACTGCTATTTCAGTAAATATTTGCAAGCTACAACTGTGTGGGACTTCTATTCACAAAAGACAGAAAGAGGCATCTAAGCTTTGTGGAATTTTCTCGTTCTTCTGTTTTGGGGAAACTGAGAGAAAGGGGAGGGTGAGCTTGTGAAGTCTTTCACCAGAGCAGCCCTTTTCTGGTGTGACAGACATTTTCCATTCACACACAAGGTGTATGAAAAAACACGAGAGTGCGAGAGAGACAGAGAGTATGTGGGAGACGGAGGAAAGGAAAGAGAGAAAGTGAGGACACTTCAATAAACTGAGTCTCATGGAACAAATGAGATCAGAGAACAACTCAAATAGCCACCCAAAAAAACAAAGACGGGCCAAATCTACGGACTTGAGGAACACCGCATTCGATCCCTGAGCAAAAACGAACGCTGCTATCTAACGCATGGCCTTTCGCAGTGGCAGAGATAGCAGGAAGTGCGACAGAGAACTAGGGCGCATTTAATCGTGCCAGTGGCAGGAGCTATTCGTCTGTGCCTCGCTGGCAAAGCGGCACTGTCACCTAAGCAGGGCGCAAGCCACTGACCTCGCTCTCTAATCTGAGATAAAGCGCTCGTATTAAAGAGACGCCCCATACGGGCGCCAGACACGTCTAGACTCCCCATGCCATAACACCCACTTTTCTTTAATTATTTAACTTCCCGGTAAGACTGTACAAGATAAGCTCTGCCTGGGCCCAGACGCCACCTGCTACAGAGTCCCCCTATTCCCACCCCCAACCTACAGCTCATCTCATCCCACCGGTGACACCGACTCACCACAAATATTGTTTTACACCCCTCTCCTCCTCTTCTTCCATTCGACACCCCCTTCTCTTCCTCCTCCACCTCTCACTACCGTTCGCCCAGGCGGATTGAGTCATATCCCCTTGAAACAGGACCCAGCCCTGGGTTTAGTTCTTCATCAAATAGTGTTTGGTACATGATGTTCTTTCTGTAGTTCTGACGGCATGACAGAGCTCTTCAAGCACTCTACAGTGAAACAGCGAGTGTGCCAACAACGGACACATGCTGCTTACAATATACATCAACCTCCCGAAATTTAATTCCTGGTACACGTGTGTATAATAGCACACACTTAAAATTAGGACAAGCTTTCATCCTCATAATCATATTTTCACCCTCATAATCAGTGTTCTTCCATGGTGAGGCTGTTCCTTATTTGTGGTCTCGGTCCGCAGGGAAGTCTTGAGAGCAGGCATGTGGGGACCTCACTGGGGCATGCTGGGATACTACGCACTCTGCTCAGACCAACTCATCTCAACCCACATCCTGAAGGGATGAAAAGAATTTTTACCACCTATTATAAAATTGCAGATGATCGAGGTCTGTTTCAAATCTCTTTGAATGCAGCGTTTTTAGATGTATGCACTGAAATGTTTCAACTTGTGCAAAACCAAATGTACTTCCATAGTACATCCGGAATATTCAATCATGAAAAAAACAAGTAGGAAGGGAATTGATTGGATTGTGATGAGTGGGCATTCAATACCAGAATTAAGTCAGGCCATGTTGTGGTTTATTACATTATTGTTAATCAGCATTACTGTTTGGCAACATTTTAGAAAGGTTGCATTTCCTAGCCCCAAAATATGAGAGCCTAAATGATTAATATTAACTAATAGCCCACAAAAGTCAATTCGTGGCAGAGCAGTCTGATGAAAGATTAACATTTGTTTTTGCATTAACATAAACTGACAACAATACCAGGAACATGTATTAAGAAAGGGTCCATTTTAATTTCATTTAGACTTTAAATTGGTTAACATGCTGCAGAGGAGAGAACAAAAGCAGAAACAACACAAAGATGTTTAACTGACGGTGTATTTTGTACTGCACTGGTATCAGTGAGAGAATCCCTCATTTTTGGATCAAAAGATTAAATTGCCATAGTTACCCTCATATTAAAAGTTCTATTTACCTCCATTTTGTTTATCTGCTCTGCATGAACCAAACAACATAAATGATTGGAGAGCAAATGGCTCGGTGGCTCTTACAAGTGACACAGTGCAAATAGCTCTCAAACATGCATGTGTCACGCTGCCAAACCCCTATGGTTTCCCTCTGTGATAATTTCCATTATCTCTTTGGAAAAGTAAAGAAAGAACGCTAAGCCTTGATAGCTTTAGTCCTGGCGGGAGAACGTCTTCTAAACATAGCGCTGGGAGACTCGGAGAATAACTGCGAACATCAAGTCAACAACATGATGATTATGACGGGGTTCAGCATGTGACTTCACTGACTGCTGTAATACGAGATGTGAAGGTAAGAGCCCATCCTATCTGAACACTGACTCACTAGCTCAACACACAAACAACCCCTCGGCCTCCACGCGCTCCCTGAGGAGCATACTACCTCCAGTGCATCATCTCCTACGCAGCTGACACTGCCGTACACGCAGAGAGAACGAGTGGTTGATGAACGGGACCAAAAAAGAACTGGAAACAAAAAAAGTACGACAGAATAAAACATGCTAGAAATGTCCTTCTTGATCACAGAACGGACAGTTCTTGTCTTGGAGGCAGCTGATTGGTCAATACAGCGTTCCAGCTGTGCTAAAATAACAACTATGATCTGTATGACTCTCTCTATATACACCTCCCAAAGATGCCAACTATCAACCTTAGTTTAAATGTCAGCAAAAAAAAAAACACCTCAACATGAATTTGCTTAGATTTATAAAAGACACTCAGGCTTGTGCTATATAACCGTCATAACAGAGCTGGACAGATTACTTACAAATTGTAGTTTGTTACCGATTCCAAATTACATGACAAAAATTGTAGTTAGTAACGTAATCTGTTGTGTTACACATTTTAGGTAATGTAATCAGACTACTTTTCGATTACTTTTGACCTAACTCGTTTATCAGATTGATTAAATAGGATAATCTTGTACTATAATTATATAAAAATGCAAAGAAAAAGAAAATATCCCCTTCATGGTAATTGACAACATGAAGTGCATTAATCACAATAATTAATTTATAATCAAAATGAATCATTTTAAAATAAAACTAAAAAAGTTAAATATTTTATTTGATGTCATGTCACCATTAACCAACATCAGAGAAACATTAACATGAAAATGTGATACTTAATCATTAAAATATTCATTTTAAAATCTCGGGTACATCAAGGAGATATTTTAGGTGAAATAATATATTTCTCGATAATTTATTGCAAGTGTGCAATCGATAAAAAAGTAACTGTAGTCTGATTCAGAGTATTTTAAAATGTCATTTAATCTAATTACAAGTACTTAATTTCTGGAATCTGATTATGTAATCCAGATTATATGTAATCAGTTACTACTCAGCACGGGTTAAGGGTTTGCAGTTGCTTCACTGCACTCTTTAGCCATAACTATATTGACAATACAGGATGTCCTCTCATATGCTTTTGGTTAAGTATCCATAAATGATATTGACAGGTAAAAAAACAACACATTAATTGTTTGGTCATTCACTTATGGCCCAGTGTGGAAATCGATATTCAATTCCGTAACTGCACTTTACAAGCCATTTGCGGGATAGTTTGTAAAAAGAGTTGTGCGGCGTGTTGGGGCAGGGAAAATACTCATATCCAGGATCTAAATTTTACTTCTTGATACCTGCCAATTGTAGGTTAACATTTAATGGTCATTAATAAATCCTACCATGAAATTACCATGTATTCTGCATTATTTTTTTTTGTCTTTGAAACAATTTAGCTGTGTTTTCAACAAACCGCACAGGCCACTTGCATCATAAACCAGCCTCACTTTCTCAGCAAAACTGCATTGGTCATAACAATGTGAAGACAGACAGTGAATTCGTTACTCACATTTTCTTTTTGGTGGCTTAATGTGAGAAATATTTTGAAAGCATGTCATCACACGTTCTGGAGGAAGAAACAATGTTAAATTTTAACCAGCATTTGGCAGTCAAGTTTTGGACCCTGTTTACACATAACACAATATCTACTACAACTCAGGAAGTATCATATATGTCTAACAGTCTTGATAAGCACAAATCTGATTCCTATAGCCCTAAAAAGAAGAGTTTAAATAAAATGTACACAGTTGGATAATACAAAAGACGGGCTATTTTAGTGCTAATTTTTCCCAGACACACCAACTGCTGACTGTCTTTATAAAATAACGCTCCCCCATTCTCTCAGTTTGGGGTCAGGTGCAGAAAGGGGTGACCGACATAATCAGATCCCCGACAGACTTTCAAATGAGGGTCAGGACACTTCCCTCCCCCAATTTCAGCCACAAGAAACACAACAACAAAGCTATAATGTGATGAGGGTTTAATGTTGCTATGTTTGTATACAATAAACTCCATGTGGAAATAATATACAGCAATACTGCAATATGCAATGGTTTTGTGCATGTGCAAAATAAGTACAACTGAGAATATTGCAATGACTTAAATGCATGTTTTATTTTGTCCGTTACATTTCCAGAAACCTAGCTTTAAGATTCCTCTCAATAATTTGTGCATCGCTCAAAAATAATGTCCCTGTTGTTACATTAATCACGCAATAAAGATTTTTATTAAACATATACATTACTAAATACAGCTATTTATTACTGTGTATTGTTATATTGGGACATATTAATAATAATTAAAGTTAGATTTTTATTAAGATCGTTTTCACAACACAAAAAATTCCACAAATCCAAGCATCATTGTGCTGTGAAATATAAACCTAAAATATTCACAATCTTAAATATTCCTTTATTTTTTAGCAGGTTCTGTTCTAGTAATTGCCAATGCAGAACAGATTGTTTTTATATTTAAATCAGGCAGCCTGCACTCCACGAGGACGAAGCGCGATGAATGAGAAGCTAAGGGTTACGGCAGAGACCTTCTGACCTTTCAACCCTGAGAGCAGGGGGTAGGAGGGCTGCTGTCTGAGAGCAGGACCCAGTGCATGCATGCCTGATGAGAGGGGATGGGTGTGAGACACACAGTCTGATAACATCACGTCTGATCTGATTCTGTTGCGTCTGCTGTCTGCTCGGCTGTCTCTTTCGCCCCGAGCACCAATGCACCATTTTACAACAACAAAAAAAGGCAGCGGAAGGGAGGCCAGACGCTGTGTGTGTTATGCGGACAAATCGTTTACATTCCTGGGTAAAAGCTAAACAGCGACGCTGCTTTAGATAGGTCTGCTTTCTGCCACGACTCTTCTGAAAACCACACGCAGGATTTTTTAAATCCAATGTCTATGTCTGCATTAAACATATGTTTTTCTTCTATAAACATCGTTTTCTTGTATGTTCTGTTTTTGCATTCAGACAATTAAGGGCTATACAGCTAACCACACACACACACACACACTCTCACACACACACACACAATCCTGAGCATGTGCATCTAAAATGTTTTGCATGTGCTTGAAACAAAGAAACTGCATTTAAACTTGTACTTAAACCTGAATTAAAATCTATTTTAGAAACTTATTTTTAGATCTATATTTATTTTGACCAGTAAAAGCCAATAAATGTACTAATATTTGAAGATTTTGACCAATAACCAAAACGTATGCTAGTTTTTAAATCTAATTGAATCAAAAGAAAATAAACTTAAAATATACACTAGCTTTCAAAGTTATGTACACCAAGGCTGCATTTATTTGGTCAAAAATAAATTGGTTAAAACGGTAATGTGAGATATTATTACAATTTAAAATAAGTGTTTTCTATATGAATATATTGTAAAATGTAATTTATTCCTGTGATGCAAAGCTGAATTTTCAGCATCGTTACTTCAGTCTTCAGTGTCACACGATCCTTCAGAAATCATTCTTCTTTTTTTTCTTTCATTTTTTAACAATTATTTTCATCAAGTATTATTACTAATGTTGAAAACATTTGTGCATAATCCATGATTGCATTTTTTCAGGATTTATCAACTTAAA
>SCHK01005920.1:5392-19008 GCA_004124795.1 Poropuntius huangchuchieni
GGTTCACGATGTGTTGTGACTTGTTTCCATTGTTTTGTGCTAATTTTGTTGTATCGTGGCTTGTTTCCATTGTTTTGTGGCTTGTTGTCATTGTGTTGCCACTTGTTTCTGTTGTGTTGTGGCTTGTTTCTATTATTTTGCAGTTTGTTTCCATTGTGTTGTGACTTGTTTCAGTTGTGTTGTGCTAATTTTGTTGTGTTGTGACTTAGAAAGTATTAATAGTAATAGTTGTAGTAGTACTAGTAATATTATAGCTTCCCCTGCTTCACTTTATACCTCTATATTTAAATCATATATTGTCTCTTTAGTTTTATTTTAAAAGAAACACCTGAGACAAAGTTATGAAACATCTGAGCAATAAAATGCATCACTGGTTCACATCAACAGACAGCTGTGAAGGGCACACTGTAGTTACCGGTAAGACTCAATGATTTTGCAGAAAGCCAGCTCACAGCACATCCTGAGGTTGCTCTGATGTTCAGCTAAATCGCTAGATGAACATTTGGATGGATCCACCTCACAGTTCTCGTCAGACTCATACAGAGCCTTTATAAACTCACCTATAGTGGAAGAAAGAGAAAATACTTTAAAGACCCTGGTGTTTTTAAATTCATCCTGTGTAAAGTCTAGCTGTTTTAACATAAATAGCATTTTTCAGGAAATCAATAAAGAATGTTCTGTATTTCGCACGAGAACGCTTGCATTCCTAAATGTCAGCAAGGCAACCTGCCGTACAACCCCCCGCCATCTTTCATTCAAACAAACTGTCTTACGAATAGTAGCATGAATGAAAATCGGCACCCCACAGCTCATCCCCATTCTAATCCCCTTCCACTATGAGGCAACCAGTGAAAGTTCTTTAGTTATCTGACTCGGAACTAATGAGAGAAGCTGTCCTGGGAATATACAACAAACTTTTTGTTGATCCCAAACAAACAGCACAGCCAGATCCCTCTCCACAGAGACTTAGAACAGGTACTGGTCGATTTTTCCCCCTCTGTTCTGTTGCGCATGAAAGCATCAGGGAAAAATCTAACTAGTGTAGCATAAACCATGTGGATGTCCAACTGATCTAGAATGGAAGTGGACTCGTTCTTCATCCTCCTGTTGGAGACTAAAGAGACACTCAGTGGCCACATTACTACATGGCTTCAGATCAATAGAAAACATACACTGCTGTTCAATAAGATTTTGTAATGTTTAATAAATCTCTTATGCTCACCAAGGCTGCATTTATCTAACCAGTTATACTGTATACTTTCGAACAGTTTTTCCCCCTGCTGTACCGAAACCGTACCGAACCGTGACATCAAAACCAAGGTACGTGTCGAACTGTCATGTTTGTGTGCCATTACACAAAAGATCCTTATTTTTAACTCCATGATTGGTTTAGCCATTGTTTTTAGTGGTAACCCGTGATCCAATCTGAAATTGAGATTCGTTTTTAAAGTCAAACAAATTAACAATAAAACACTTTTTTCCCCAAGTACTCTATCTTTTGCTCTCGAGTAGATATAGTAGTAACTAGAGTAAATGAAATGACCAAAAGGTTTGTCTCTTGTGCATATATGTGGTTTATGTTACCGTGTGGTGTAATCTGCTTTCTTGCTATGATGTCTGAGGGACTTTGTCAGTCTTTATGAGTGAACCACTTAATAATTTAGCAGCACTTCACAAGTCACATTTATCTAAGAAAAACAACTATACATTATTCAGCACCACCAATTGGCTTCTTAAAGCAAATCTAAAGAGAGATTCACTCTCTTTGGTGTACTCGCTCAAATTCACATCTACACTCATTAGATCCCCCAATGTCGATATTTATATACGGTGTGAAATTTGCAGTGTATATTTTTGTTCTGCAGATAAATTGCTAGTCCAGCGATTTACACATTTTATTCCTAAAATATAGGGGCATTAATAAACACAAGTCTTATCGGACACAGTGTAAGCCAACAAATCTTTTTTTGCACACACGCACACAAAGATCTTACCCAGTGCATCTTGCAGATACTTCTGTCCGACCAGTTTGAGGTACTCCTCGATAGCTTTCGTGCCCAGCGTGTTCTCTCTGAAGATCAGGTGCTCATTCTCCCCACAGCGATCCACCTCAGACATCATCAGATCTGTCAGGAAGTCCTATAACAAAAACACACAATCAAAAAAAAAAAAACATTTTGATATGTGAGCGCTATTAGTTTAAAAAAAGAAACAGAGCAGAGTAGATGGAGCGATTGTACGGAGGGTCTGCATTGTAATCGATGTGCTTGTGCTGCTGATGTCTGTCAGGACATGAAAGAAAAGAAAGAGACAAGGAAAGAGAGATGCTAGTGCTGAAGTGAAAGCTGCTCCGATCAAAGCTATCTGGCAGGGAGCCTATCAAAACCAGCAAATGGGAGTTAGACAGAAAAATCAGTCTACTCCGTTGACGTGTGCACACACACACACACAGTCCAAAGTTCAGCTCAGCGTCCCAAATACGATTCAGAGAGTGTGTGTGTGTGTGTGTGTGTGTGTGTCTCAGTCTCTATTTACAGCGGTGAGTCACGACTGGCTCCAAGCAGACTGAGGCTGAAAGCCTTTTATCCGTAAAAAAAAAACAAAAAAAACTATCATCATCTTACAATTCTTATTACAGAACATACTGTATGTCCTAATAATTATTGTAACAAAATTGTCTTCTATTTTACAAAAAATGTATCCCACACTCATCTTTATTTTTAGTCACTCTTCTCTTATTTGACTCAGTGGAGAGACTATTGTGAATAAATTGAATTTTGGGTCTGTGTCTGCATGATTCGACATGGAAATTTCAGTTAAAACATTACTGGACAACAATTACATGAATAAATAAATAAATAAATGATTAACAGCGAACAAATACCCTGTCAAAAAGGCACAAAATAAAAATGTAATTTAGGAGAAAAAAGTAGACTTGACAGGGCCCTACTCTCATTATCTCTTCTTCTCTCAACCTGGTATGAATTCAGTTATATGGCTGAAACGATGACAAGAACAGAGGTCTGCACTGGGATAAAAAAAAAAAAAAAACCTGTCACATAAGTGAGACCCTGCAACCCCACCAGACACCTGCTGTCAAACTTTAACACTAAACTTAAAGGAACTCATTCTCATTATTTTCTTCCGTATAGAGCCATATACTTAAAAAAAAAAAAAATCATTCACTACCAACAACTTGCACGCTGAGCTTCGACTGTAAATAAGTTACATTAAAAGTTAAAGTCTTAGGTCATAAAGATTTTTTGTTAAAGAAATAAATACTTTTATTTTATTTACCAAATATTTATTTTTATTTATCAAGGATATATTAAATCGATCAAATTGACAGTAAAGACATTTATAATGTTACAAAATATTTATATATTTTTTAAAAATGCTTCTGAAAGTTACGGAAAAATATTAAGCAGCATAAGTATTTTCTTTTCAACAGTAATAATGAGAAGAAAGGTTATCAGCATATTAGAATCATTTCTAAAGGATCATGTGACACTCAAGACTGGAATAACGGCTGATGAAAAATCAGCTTCATCATCATTGGAATACATTTATTTAAAAATATATTGATCAAATAAATGCGGCCTTGGTAAGCAGCCTTTTTTTTTCAAGTCTTGAACTCAAGTCAAGTAACAGACCTTCCATTCATAGTAAATGTGGATATTTATTTGGTCACCAATGGTTAAAATTTCAGCACTGGGTATTATTTAAAAAAAAAAAAAAATCACTGAAAAGAGAGAGAATGTTTCAGCTTAGAGGAATCCAAAAAAATTGTGTTGACTCTAGATAATAGGGTATTATGTAAGTCAAAACAAAAGCATTTGTTTGGGATACAGGAGAAAAGGAGTGTGGGTAGTGTGGCTGTAGTGTGACCTCAGAGCTTAAAAATCCTTCATGAGCGCTGATGCGGGGAACGATCACCATGGTAACAGGGCCAGACTATTTCCAGGTTTTCCATGATTGTGGTAACCCTTATTTTAAAGTAGTGGCTCCACCATCACGCTTGTCCACCTGTCCTCATCTTCAAACAACTTTTACCTTATTTTACAATCATAAGTTTATCTATAAAAAGTTTAATTAAAAAAAGTTCATATTTATTTTTTAAATGAGGTGCCATTTTACAGATTGCGCATATAGAATGCTGCAACTGACAGCAAAATAATCTCAATCTTCAAAAAAATAAAATAAATAAGTAAAATAAATGTATAATAACTGTCAAGTTGTAAAAGGTATGATCAGCAGAGTGAGGAACCATTAAGATATGAGACTAGTCACAGAGAGGGAGATAAGACTTGAGATTCTCCCCTTACACGCACACGCAGTAGTGGGCACTATTAAGAAAAGGCCAAGAAAATTGTCCATTACTGTCAGAGTTAATCAGCTAGACTATAGCTCACCCTTAATCAGAACGAGACGAGAGAGAAACACAGGAAACGACAGAGACTAGAGAAGACATTAAGCACAGTAAGACATAAATATAAATCTAAAATGGAAAGGAAAGCAGGTGCGTAAAAATAGCGGGTGCACAGGAAAGCAAAGCCATTGCACAGGGGAACAGAGAAAAACAGAAAGATACGTACTGTAGCACACAGAAAAAAAATGATAAAGCAAGGATGGAGGGATTAAAAAGAAGAGATAAAATCCCTCAGGTCTCACTGCATTCCCTGGAAGCAAAAACTCATAAAGGAGGAAGCATCTGACCGAGACAGCAGTTTGTGTGCTCTGCTGAGGGATAGAGAGAGACAGGTTTTGCCTACTACACTGTCTGGACTAAATGTACCCACAAGGATAGTAAAACCTGGAATCACCTTCACTGTGGGAAGCAGCTTAATAAACATATTAAATAATGTGTTAATGAAAATGTAAAAATGCAGAATGTTAAGTTCAGGGTTAGAAAATATTTAATAATTACTAATTAATTCAATTAAATAATTAGCTGATGAACACATTATATACTTCCTAGCATTAATAAAGATGTTCTAATTTCTGGAAGGATCTGAAGGCATTGTAAGCATAAATGCAGTAGTGCTGCTAACTTGTGCTCTTCACGAGATTATAGGGTTAAATCTGTTGCTAGCCCTCTGCGTTAGTGCTAGATGATGGAACAAATTAATAATTAGCTTTACTTAATTGCAAATGTGAAATGTCCAAAGTGGGTTTACAAAGTGCATGGGTACCATTTAATCCCACGTGTTCCATGTGAGAATGCTTTTTCTCTCCCACACACTCGGGCACTAAACTCTGTCAGACACACAATAATTCAACACGACCTACTGAAAAACAAAAGGGAGTGATCATTAAATGTCAAAGATGAATACCTTTCCTCCAATTTCATCATTACTTGTGTGTCATTCTCAGCACATTTCTCTTTTGATCTGAAGCCAAGCTGTAAGCTGAAATGCTAGTTGTTATCTCGCTCCCTCTCCATCTCAAAAAATAGAGGTCAGAGAAGGTCAGATGCTATTTAGCAGACAGACGGCAAGAGGGTCAAGTGAGAGAGAGAATGCTGTAACGTATGTGTGAGAGAAAGAAAAGTCGAATATCACAGAAGCGTCGAATTAAGCTCTCAATCTATAACCTTGAGTTTTCTCTGTTGCATCTGTGCAAATATGTGCATATGATTCTGTTCGGCGCCGATGTGTGTGTTTATGTGTGCGCTCACGACCCTCAGTGAAATGCAGAAATGCTCTGCTAATGAAATGCAAGGCTGAGGGGCAGCTTTATCCAGCGTGCTTTCCGAGATAAGACTGATTGTTGAGCTGTATGACTAAAGTGGGTCAAACAGACATTGCTTCAAGGATCATACAACAATATGTCCTCAACATTTACCTTCTTACGCTTGCTAAACAGTCTGCATCTCATCAACACACCCTATCTAGAAAACTAAAAAGCTGATTTGAGCTTTTATCTCACTTTACTGATTTAAATTTAATGAGAAGAAATCAATTAACTCTGTATTCTGCATTAATTGTATAGCATATATTTTTAGGGCTGTAACAATCACAACATTTTCCTGATTATTTATTCTTAGACAAAGATATGTGATCTTAATGTTAATTGTAAACTTATATACACATTAAACAGCACAACGGTTTATTTTTGTATGTTTAATAAAGTACGTAATAAAGCATATATCTGAAGTATATTTAATGTATAAACATATTTTTCTTAAACATATACATGCATTTGTGTGTATTTATATATACACAGTACATACAGTATACACATGTAAACAGAAACTTAGATGCGATTAATCGCCTGACTGCACTAATTAGAATTATATTTATATTCATTTTAATAATATTATTTGTGTATATTTTATTCACGTTATTTGGGTATTATATGTAGGTTTTGCTACATATAATTCAAAGTCAAAAAGTAAATTTTTTCCGCATTTTAGAATGCACTAGTGAACAGTACATTACATAGTCTCATAGCTAGCACATACTATATGGGTTAAAATATACAAATTTAATATAGATTTCATGGGGTCTGCAAGCACTTTATACTTTTGTGTGAGGATCAATTCAGATGTCATCAAATAACTGTAATCACGTGATTACGTAATGATTGCTACAGGCCTATGTTCTGTAATGCGAAGTCAATATCTGCATACTGGGTCTCAAAATCATCAGTCCATGTGATCATCTGTTGCCAGGAATAATCACATGTGTTGCAATCTGGCAAGAAATAACATCACATTTACATCATATCATGAAACAGATTAATACCTTGTCTAACCTCAAACTCTGGAGATGCATGGAAAAGTGTTAAAGTGTGTGTGCACGGAGAGCCCGCTGAAGTGGATGTCACATCTACAGCGAAGCACGACTTCTGTAATAGCTGTCAGGGCAATGTGCTGCTTCAGACCAGAAATGACATCCTTTCAGAGCCAGCCTGCCTTAAAGTGCAGCCAAGCGAGATCGAGAGAGAGAGAGAATGGCAGAGCATGAGTCTAAGACAAGATAAGGAGATAGAGAGGTGATGGAGTGAGGGAGAGAGAGGCAGGATGGGGAGAAAACAAGAAAAAGAAAGGGTGACGGATGAGGAGAGGAAAGATAAGAGTGCTGAAGGAAAATGCAGATAATGACTCTCGTCTCGTGTCTCTAAGTTAATGATGGAAGATGCTTTGCCACAATCCAATATACTGTACACATCAATGTGTTATGAAGAATGTAGTTCAGAACATTACCGTTAAAAAGTTTTTTTTTTCCCCCTAAGAAATTAATACTTTTATTAAGTAAGCGTGCATTACATTGATTAATAGTGACAAAAAGGACATTTATGTCACAAAAGATTTCTGTTGCAAATAAATACTGTTCTTCACATAATAATAATAATAATACTAATTCAGAGAATACTGAAAATCACAGTGTGTGCAAAAATATTAAGTAGCATATTAGAATGATTTCTGATGAATCATGTGACATTAAAGACTGGAGTAATGGCTTTGCATCACAGAAATAAATTACATTCTAAAATATTTTTAAATAGAAAACACTGTAAAAATATTTTGCAATATTACTGTTTTTGATCAAATGCAGCCTTGGTGAGCATAAAAGACTTTTCAAAAACATTTTTAAAATCTTACGACACCAAACTTTTGAACGGAAAGAAATATATCTGTATACTAACGTATACAAATACACAGTGTTTACTTGAATACACAAATTTCTCTAGTAAGACAAAAAAAACGCCCTGACAAGGAAGTTCATTTTCAAAAACAATAGCTGATGAAATATTTCAAAAGCATTGCTAGAACAATTGTCAGAATTTTAAAACATTCCCAGGTCGCAGGTTTCCATGACTGTGGGAACCCTTTCAAGTGAGCGAGATAGAATTCTCCCCAACTGACTGTATATTTCATCTTCTTCCAAAGTTTAAAAAAAGGAATGTACGATAAAAATCACACCCCCATGAAACTCAAGCAAGTGATAAATGAGTGTTATTGTGTCCTCTTGAGCTTGTGGTCTCTATGGGATATCTTTTCTCCATATTTTACATCACGAGCACACTGGTCTCAGGTTCAGTCGAGGGAATACAGCGAACGTATCTACTGATAGAAAAGTCTGCAACATTACCTTAACAGACTGAGTGCATTACCAAAGTGAGAGACGTTCAGCTGTCAAGATTCCGTCAGATTATCCTTCCCAGTGAATCCGTCACTGCAGGCACGGTTTGGTAGCTCAACTAACCGTGTCCAGACTTTTCAAAGGAACATAAACAGACAAGCTCTGTTATCCACACAGAGGAGTCTGCTTCATCTTCATTTGAACCTAATTTAGTCCAATTTAATTTTGTTCTGTCAACTTATGCATCTGTCAGAAAGAGACAAGCCAGCTGAAGTAGAACAAAGAACTCCTAAAATACATCTTCTACATCTGCTTAAAGCACTCAGAAAATGACTGTTCAAATATAATTGAGTGCTTTAATCACACTGAGACTTAAAGCTGAGACATGATGTTAGGAAAGTAAAGCACTAAAGTGAGTCTTCATTCCTTGTATCAAATGCTCATTTAAAGGATTAGTTCACATAAAAATGAAAATTGTGTCGTCATTTACTCACCCTCATGTCATACCAAACCTGTATATGTTTCTTTCAAAAGAAGATATTTTGAAGAACAAAACAGTTGTTGGTCCCCAATGACTTCCATAGGGAAAGAAATACTATGCAAGTCCATGGGGACCATTGTTTGATTACCAGCATTCTTCAAAATATCTTCTTTTATGTTCAACATAAGAACGAAACTTACACAGGTTTGGAACAACACGAGGGTGAGTAAATGATGACAAAATGCTTATTTTTGGGTGACCTATTGCTTTCAACTAGGGTTAGGCAATATAGCTAGAATATCTTGATATATTTTTTTTTTTTTACATTTTTGAGATAAAATATGTTTATTTTGGATTAGAGGAGCCATGACTGGTTTTCCACACATCATTTTCATTAACTGGTTCATATACAAACATATTAGTTAAAAAGTAATAGATTTAAAATACATTTATTTTATACTAAGTGTAGTCTATTAACATGTTGACTGACATATCACTTGAAATTTACTGATATAAAAATTGTAATTAAACTTTATTTGGAGTACTACTTATGCACAATGCACATTTCATAATATTAAGCCTAAAATATTTTTTAATGTCACTATTGATGAGGATTGTATGATCTTTAAATATTTAGCATTTAAAGAACAATATTATTTAAAGTGTACCTAAAGTATATTTGCATTAGTTCCACTTCAAAACAGTCAAATATACTTAAGTACATCTTAAGCTGGACTTCAACACTACTTCCGCACAATTAAAGTGCATTAAATACAAAATTAGTTTTTCCAATTTAGCAGACTTATATATCCCAGTTTAGTATACTAAAAGTACAATTGCAGGGTATTTTTATTAAGTACATATGTAAATGTATTTGTAGAATACTTATCATGGAATAAATGTATTTTAAATACATTTTAATACATGTATTTTTGCTGGTAGTACTACTACTGTAGTACTGTATGTACTCCAAGTACTACAACATTTTACTGAACTATTTAAAACTTTGTTAAGAAATCTTTTGCTCACCAATGCTACATTTATTCAACAGCAGCAACTTGGCAGTTTTCTATTTTAAGGGTTTTTTTTTTTTTTTAAATGCAATAGATTACTGTGATGGCAAAGCTGCCAGTCTTTAGTGCCATTTTTACTACCAAAGTTCAAACTATATGTAGTTTTTAAAACATTTGTCTAAACACTCATACTTAACAGGGAATTAATGACTAAATAAAAGTTTCAAAATCACTATTCAGTGTTTCGTAATTTTATATAAATTATACTATAAGTATATTGTGACTATTTTTATATACCACCATCCCCTAATCAGGTTCTGCTCAAGAGCTGCTTTCCATTTGAACCAAATGCAACTGTATTGAAGTGCATATGATCAGCTGGTTTAATTCTACACATTGATATATAACACATTCACAACACAAAAGCAAGGAGGCTGGATTTTACAGCTGTCCTCAAAACAAATGTCCTTGGACAGCCTGGATGATTCCATCAGTGTTACAGTTTTTACGGCCCATATCCCTCAGGGCTTCTTTGAGAAGCGAAGTAATTAAGGATCAGTAATTAACAGCATCAGACTAACAGGCCTGATCCCCCCCCGCGGGACCCAGGGGACAGCGGACGAGGGCCAGATAGGATATGAGGGACACAACCGTCACTTATGATGACCCTCTGTGAACACTAGTTGGTTTAGTAATATCCCTCTTTATCCAGTAGTTACAGAGGTGAAGTGCAGCTGACCAGTGAAAGACACTAATGACATTTAATAATGCAATGGAAAGAACGGCCAATCTCAGAGTCAGCACTCACAGGATAATGATGCAGATCAGTCAGTGGTTCGTGGACCAGTGACCATCTCTAATGACACTGTGGTGGTTCACAACTTACACTGCCGTTCAGTCAAATGAAAATATTAGCATATAAAGAATGGCATCGGTGATATGAACTGTTACAAACTGACCATTTAACTGTCATTTCCAATAAACGTCTAGTCATTTGTGATTACTGGATGAAGGTTTTTACAAAATCCTTTTGATTGAGAAGGATTCATTAACGAATCATTTAGACCAGTTCGTGAACCAGTTTGACAAATTCATTAAAAAGAACTGACTCAAAAGAGAAACTTGCTCACAAATGGTACATCGTTGCATCATTGCGAAGCAAGTTTTCTCCTAAACAAGAGCAACAGACTATCTGGTAGATATATCTTTATCTCTAAAAAATATTTTATAGCAGAGTGTAAAAATAGGAAAATTGACAATTCACTCAATAAAATTCAATAACTTTACCATGATCAAAGACTTGTTTCAGAATACTTTCCCTGATACTTTTTGAGTGACAATATACACACTATTATTCATAAACACTAATGGAAGTTTAGAGTGTAGAAAGTTCACCAAACCATGTACTGTTCCTAGACCTGTGTAGCGTTAATCTACAAACTTTATAAAGGGATTGGTGTGTTTCCTAGTAAACACTGACTTCACTGATTTCACCCAAATTCCATAAGGAAAACGTAAGGCAGGAATGCATGACATCACATTGAACATCAGCCTAAACTGAGGAATCAATCTGAAGTATTTTCATTCTGTAATTTACCAAAAATCATCTGACTCTAAATGTTGCAAGTTTTTGTTCTCAAGGGATGTTGTAGTCTGGAAGCAAAGGGACTAATAAAAGATACTCTTTGAGCCTCTAATCTCTCCATAAGCAATTCACCATGACTGCTGATGTACTGCTGAAATGATGCCAACAAAAACCTCCGACCTCTGCTGAAGCTGAATACCTTATATACGATCAATTAACTTAAGATTTGCACTGACACCCCAAATGAACAAATGAAGAGAAGACATTAAAAACCGTTTCACGCTTCATTTTACTGATTCTCCATGACTAGAGGTAAAGGCACTAGAATAACTACTTGATGGGTGACAGCAAGATGTTCGATTAAAATACTGCACCGTATAAGCAAAAACGCAGCCAAAAAAAAATCAGTTTCTTGAGAAATGACCCTTACGCCCGGACCCTGATTAAAACCATAGTGGTAGATTTACTATCTGAAAATCTTGTTTCATGCTTAGTTTGTCTAATTAGACTCCACACAGGTTATGATAATGAGAATATTCCGCTCAAATATATCTATCTAAAAAAGTAACCAGCAAAATTGTCTTTTGTCTGTCCTGTTCTTCCTCAAACGGTGACATTAGTGCAGTCTAAACACGCTCTTCACTAAATGCCATACATATACTAGAGGCTTATCCACCTCCATCTAAGGTCATTTTGCCTTTGTGTTTATATCATCCTGTGAGTCACTGCAAACATACCATTTACAACAACCCTGGATCTGCCAATCAGGGCCAGACAGACTTAAAAGCAGCCAATACAGATAAGAGCAGCCGTATTAATACCTCCCTTATGGTATAATGGGAAGATTTGCTATTTTGCTCTCTGGAACCTGCGGTAGGCTGTGAGAACCAGGGGGAGATAATCCCTCCGAAATACCTCTCAGCATGAGAAATCCGACACACACAAATACAAAGATTCACAGATGTAGCCAATACAAACTACACACAATCTCTTTAATGTAGTATTCCTTTGTTAACCCAAACAGCAAGGAATAACAGCGGGATACTACAGCAGAGATAACAAACTGGAATTGGATTGCTTTTGATTCACCGTGACCTCCAAGTTCAATAAGAGCATCAATAAAAACAAAATGCACAGGGACAACACACAATGAAAAAAAAAAGGCAAAAACTGATTTTCTTATAGTTGCAAAAAGTAAACATATAGTCACATAAATAATGCATTTAAATTATAAACTTGTATTTTTGAATGTATACATTATTGCTTATTATTTGTTTCACAGAATCCAAAAATAATGTAAAGCTTTATAAAGAATTACAAGAGATGTGTATAAATGACCTATATAAATAAAGGTGACTTGACTTGACTATTTAAAACACTATTAGCAAAAGCAAAATTTCAAATATTAAAGAAGGGACCCCCTTCTTAAAATTTAAAAGGTAAATATATTTTTATTAGGGCTGGTAAGCGATTAACATTTTTAAATCTAATTAATTACATGACATGGCGAAATCGCAAATTAATTGCACATCAAATTTGACTGAGAAATTACTCTCAAAAGATCATTTAGAGTCATTGTTGTGTAAAGCATCAAACAGACTTTACAAAAAGTAGCTTCAGCAAGAAATATTTTGTTTGATGAAAATTTATTACATACTCTTTTGGACCATGAGGGTGAGTAAATGATGACACAATTGTGGACTATGGAAATACGAAATAATTTTTTTAATGAAATGATACTCTGAATAATAAACTAAAACTGCCAGAGGGTGGTGGTAAATGTCTTACTGATTAAGTCATCGAGTCATTTATTCATTCATTTGAATCGTTCAAATGGCTGATTCATTCAGGAGTGAAGTAAATGGTTCTTTATGAACGGTCTGTTGAATCATTAGGCATGTTTGAGCCATCGGTGTGTGACATCAAAGTACCGCAAGAGCTATAGAGAGCAGAAGACTCTGCATGCTTTTGAATTGCTCTCGCGGTCCTTTGATATCGTACACTGGTCGATCTAATGATGTTGATCTGCTTCAGATACAACGCGCCTATGGCCAATGGTTCAACAAACCAAATGATTCACCCAATTTGTTCAAAACGTGCATTAAGAAATGAAATGCAGCTATGTGTTGCTCAGAGACGAATAGTTCTGCTTGGTCTTTATATTTTCATTGGCAAAATTGAGCAAAACAGATAACATTGTGTCTAAAATAACACAATATTAACTTCTTACTTACTGAACTGTTGTATAAGATCATAGTATCACATTTGCACTCGTGTGATAGGCCTACTGCTTGACTATATAATGTAAATATGAGAAAAAAACTCAAACGGGCATTTTTGCCCCATATCTTGAATTTTAGGGACATTCTTACTACGTTCTCCAGGCTCCATCACGCAGCGAGTTGTTGTCCTGCCTCATATTTGTCATCAATCAACTGTATGAAATGTCA
>SCHK01005920.1:19160-31072 GCA_004124795.1 Poropuntius huangchuchieni
ATTTAATGATATTTTTCACTGTAATTAATTAATCTAATTAACGCGTTAAATTACCAGCCCTAATTTTTATGTATAAAGATCCAATTTACACTTTATATTATTATTGTTATTTTCTTTAATATTATTATATTTTTTCATATTTTCGAACTACGCAGACCCCCTAGCACCTTCCTGGAGCACAATTTAAAAACCCTTCGCTAAACAACGAAATAATTTTTTTGCTAAACAACAAAAACTTTCACAATACCTTTGCTTTGCCGGTGCTCTGTAAGATGTGCACCAGAGCGCAGGCCATCTCCTCTTTGTTCTTGACGCTGATGACCGGCTCCAGCACGGAGCAGAGCAGCATGTAGTTGTTGGTGGTGTACTCGGCAAACTCTTTGTAGAGCTCCATGGGCAGGATGTTCATGCTCTGGTACCGGGCCTTGATGCGGACCATGGGTCCAGCCGTTTTCCCTTTCCCTGGATTGGGTTGGCTAACTGGGTACCATTTCTCGACCAGCTGCCTGCTCGTGACATTCACCACTGGAATGCTCACCAGCCCCACGTAGTTGTTCTTGTCCTTTTTCTTCTTCTTGTCCGAGTCCCTATAGAGATGGACGGTGATGTTCTGGACCATAGGGAGGTTATTGAACTCAAAGTGTTCACCCCAGAAGACGTTATCCGTCTTCAGCTTGCAGGTGGTGCGGGCATAGAGGCCGTCGTCCAAGCAGAGCTCACAGAAGTACTTTTTCTTGGCCGGAAGGTCCTTAGCTTCGATGATCCACAGCTGGAGCGTATTCTCCACCCGCCGACTGTTGTCCTAGAGACGGAAGGGCATTGTGAGGTCATGGACTGTTAGGCTGCCATGTCACGGCTGTAACGGATTATTATCGCATCAGTGTGGCATCTAACAGGGTCAGTGATTTAGAGATGACGTGATAAAATACCCTCTGCTTCAGATCACCCACCCTTGGCTTGAAATTAAAAGGCCCTTTATTTTAGATCACTTCATGTCCTTCTCATAAAGATAGCAGGGCGGTGCTGTAAATACTGTGTGACATCATTCAGCAGTTAATGTCATTCACTGGCCTTTTTTTAATAGAATAGTCTTTCCAGTGTGAAGTCATGTGGTTTAATATACGAGGGACGGCCATAAAGTTGACCTGCATCATGCTGCAGCTAAGGTTAAGCTTTCGTTGGACTATAATAGAGGTTAATTTATAGATATCCCTCCTTCCCCTTATAACTTAGGAGGCAATGGAGGATGAGATCAGAGTAAAACTAAATGTCAGTTATTTCTGAGGCCACGGACCATCGTGAATCACTGAACTGAACAGACTAAAGCCCTTGCTTACCAGCGGCATACAGCAATTCTTGTCCCTCCACACTGCTCCGCCTACAATTGGTGATGTCATGCAGAAGCATCTGTATTATTACCAGTTTTATTTTCATTAATCACGCAGCCCTAGGCTGTATAATAAGGGTTTAACGGTTAAAGTTACTCACGGTTCGGTTTGTATCACGGTTCGATATGTGCTATGTTTAGGGAAGAAACTATACTGGCAAATAAAAATAATCTAACTACAAACATAGATCCAGTACACCGATACTGTAGGTTCAACTTACAGTACCGAGACAGACATTTTGACATCATTTTTGTGTAAATTTGTCCATTCAAGCACAAGACTTGAAAGAGAACTACATTTTTTTTTTTTGCGTGTGTTGAGACACAGGTTTGCTTACTTCGAATATGCGCACACACAAATCTTATGAGCTCTCACGTCTTCTGGCAAGGCTTAAATGAATTTATTTTAAACACAGATAGAAATGTGTGGCGTTCAGTTTTCCCCTGTGATGATGGCATAAATGACTGGTCATATTCAAGCACAGAGTTTGTTCATCGCTGTTGTTGTAATGTATTGTATTGTGGAGCCAGAAATGTGTATTAGCTGAACTCTGTCTGTTCTACGAGTTGCTATTTTTAGACGCATTGTCAGATTTAAGTCGGAGCGCGGTGCAAATGCGTGCCGAACCGTGAGTGGAGGATGGTACTGTTGGATTTTTTTTTAGAGGGAACCGCTACATCCGTACTGCATAAAGATTCTTAAATAAAAAATAATACATGCATAATAAATAATAATACAGCTTCCGATTTTGAACGAACTATGCCTTTAAGGCTCGACGGATGAATTGCTCTATCACAGCAGATGACTGTACTAAAGGCACTGGGCATTGTGTAGGGCTCTAGTGCTCATGGATATTCCCACACAAATAAACACCCACTAAGGCAATTGATTTCGCATCTCAGTATTGAGGTGCTCCATTGTGCGCCCTCATCACAGATAATGAACTAATTAGGCAGACAGAAATGGGCCTCTGCCGCAGCAGCTAATGCCTGAGCTATGATCATCTCCACACTACTACAGCATCAACATCTGTCTGAAAGCATCATCTGTTCACGGCAAAGCTCTGTAAAGCCTGGCTCTGGTGTTCACCTCAGAAACCCACTGAGTAATTAAAATGTAAGACTGAGCGATGGGGAGACATTAAACACATCCCCAGGCAAGCTGTGAAGAAGGCAAATATAACTTGAAGGTTGCGCTTGAATTTTTGTCCCAATCTAATTAATCATTAATTTGCTTAATCATTGATTGGTGAAATGAGCTGTCGGATGAGATCTTTTTTCCTGGCGTGCTCAAAGCGGCCATATGTTTTGCTGTTTCTCTCCTGCGTCTCATGTGCTTATATCAAAGAGCGATGGAAAAAACTGCCCTGAATTTCATCATTCTTACAGATGCAGAAATATCATTTGATGTCTCTTTTTTTCTTTGCATTGATTGCATTTCTTCAGTAATAAATCAGAGCACCTACATCAAGTATGATTTTAGCCTATGCAGGTATAAAAGCAACTCTGTGGAAGGGCGAGTTTACCTTATTAGGGTGGATGGCTCGACGCAGGTTCTCCATCCATTTGTCTCTCTCTGCGGCCGAACGACAGGAAAAGCACTTACTACCTGTGGAGGTGCTCACCTGGAAAAAAGGTTGATAATTGTCAGCTCGCTGCAAGAATTTCACAGCTTCCAGCTCTCTTAACATCAAAAGCAAACCTGTGCCACGTTCTAACGCCACTTGAAAATATGTTACAAAATCCAAACCTGAATCACATTTACTGGCAGTTATTTTGGGTATAAAAAAATAGCATTTAAAAAACAAGTTCAGAAATCTAGATATAGCCAATCACACATGTTCAGAACATGAATCACAAGCTATAAAAAAGAGATCTAAATTGAATCAAAATTGAACCAAACTGACTAAATTCTCTCAATACAGATGTCCCAGGTTTGACTACATTTTTTAATTTGATTTGATTCTGAATTTGATTATATTCTGGTTTAATCCACAAGCTCTTGATTTGATATGATACTGGATTTGATTAAATTGTGGCTTCATCCAGATGTTCTTGATTTGATTTGGATGAAATTTTAAATAATTTGTATACATTTCAGCTATAATACCCATTTTTTGCACAATTCATTCTTTTTTTTAATTTAAATTCAAATTATTCATTCAAAATCGAAACTGGGAATCGATTTTGGGACTGTTCAATTAAGATCACGATTAAATGGAAATCTATATAATCAGACAAACAGCTTTTTGCTGGAAACTTGCCAAGTTAAAACCACTGCATTATGAATGATGATATACTGTAATATTACATTTAAAGGAACATGTACTAATGGTTGAGAGAGATCAGATCAGTGAATTTATTGACGCACATAACGTAAAGCAAGTGAAAGATGTATCTATACCTCAAAGCAGTAATCTTGCCCGAGGATGGAGCTGTGCACTGGTTTAATAAGGACCTCCTCCTCCATGCTGAGGTCCAGAGCTTCTACTGCACTGCTGGGACTGAGCAAAGACTCGTGAGAGCGCGACTCCTTCAGCCTGGGCATCAGATGAGACCTGAGACAGGAACACACACCAGTCAGTGACACAAGTGTCTCTCGTGTACACACACACACACTTTTAATACACACATAATCGTTCATCTTGAAAACAAGACAAGATAACCGAATTTATGGCAACCACAAAACACAAAACACAAACCACTGCCTAAATTGCAGGTGTAACATGAGGACACGTGTTCTAGTCCTATTCACAGACAGTATGCTGAGACAACAGAGTCCGTAAGAGATATACAGGACACAGCAGTTTCGAGGATCAAAGAATAATAGATGTTTGAACCTCAACAACATAGTTTGAGTCTGCAAAGTGTGAAGACAGCAGCAATAATAGAGGTCATACAGCACATTTCTGTAATATTACTCCTAATCTAGTGGAAATAAACTTCATTTCAGACCATTGCAATATAAACTTAAAACTTAAGAAAACAAATTACAGTAAACAAGAGTGAAAAGATCTGAACTGAATCAGAAAAAAATGCCTCCAAAATGTTCTGTATGATATAAGACATGCATATAAAGCATTAATTACTCATTAAGGTATATGAATGAACACAGGCTTGCTGTTAAGCATGTGTTGTTTGAGCAAAGTGTTTATGTGATCTGATCACTACAGGTGTCGGTTAATGTTAGTGCGCACAGAAACTGATTAGTGCTCTGACAAGATAATTAGTGCCTTCTTCAAACTGTTAATTATCTCTTAATAATCTAAAATAGAGTTTAGAAAATCTCTGCCATACATTTCAATATCTGTTAACTTGCAAAGAAAAAAGTCAGAACGGTACCAGATCATAGAGGAAGCTATGTGTGCTTGCATGCATGTGTGAAGAATGAAGCCATTTAAGATGCCAATACCACTTGTGTCACATCAATTCAACACGTTCCGCATCCATAATAAACAGTGATGGGAGATAGCAAGCATATCATTGGAAAATTCAACATGTTTACAGATGTAATTAGAGTGGGAGATCTCATCTAAGATGAAGCCTGTGTTGGTCTGAACTGACGTTAATTAGTGTTTGCTACAAAGCAGATCTGATCTGGGAACAGTTCCACTACTCATTCCTTCATGTCAGCTGGAGAGAGACGTGCACAGAACGCTCTTCATCTTCTGATCTCCAAGGAATGCATCACACAAAAATGAAAACTCTGTCATTATTTACACCCCCAATGTTGTTTTGCAGCATACCTCCTCAAAATTGGGTTGCTGTGCATCTAGCTGTGATGAAGGTTTAGTATAGTTAGGCATTAGAATACAGATTAAAACGAGTTCAGTTCTATCATGACAACTCTCGGAAGATTTTAGCATGGCAATGGATATGACAGTGATAATGTATTTGGTCTTGGTGGAACAGATCTGCTACGCTGCTGCTGCTGTTGGTTACTGCTGTAGTTGTAGATTATTGCTGCTGCTGCTGCCGCTGCAAGCAAGTACGAGAACTTGCTACTGCCAATGCATATGGTGATACATGCTGTGAGTATTTACTGCTGCTGCAAAAATAGCATATAAAATAACCCGTAGCAGATCTATACAGGTGGAGCTAGGGAAGGAGGAGGGTTTCAGAGAATGCTAACCAGCCATTCTAATTGGCTGTGTATACAACATGAACCAGTCGGCATGTGCCAAGTCATTTAATGCTGTGAATATTATCAGCTATAGTACGTTAAGAACTCATCAGCCTGCGCCATCTAGAGTTTCATGAAAGAATTAGACATTTATATAAACTAGGATGCTTTGTAGTTGTGTTTAGTATACATTTGTTACAACTAGAGCTCAATAACCAATATTTTTTGTATAATACTATTTTTTTAGTGTACTTTATTCATATAAACTGTATTATATTCTGTCACGACAACTCTCAGAAAGTTTAGCATGGTAATATACATGGAAAGATGTAATATACTATACTGCTGCTGCATTTGCTGAGACTTGTTACTGCCAATACATCCACAAACCTGCTGCTGTGAGCATGTAAGAAATCCTGACATATGAAGACATCATATAACATATGAAATAACCCCCATGTATAACATACATGAAATTACACTGTAGCAGATCTATACAGGTGGAGCTGGGGAAGGTGAAGGGTATATATCTGTTGTGAATATGTATTTTAATAACAGCTAGTTAATAGTTGTTTAGAAACAGTTTTGAAGTTAAAAGACTGAAATAAAACATACTTTGTTTTAATTACAATTTCAAAAATAAATAAATAAATTAAAAAAATTACTGTGTGGTTCCGTAAGGGAGTCAGTTGTGAACTCTCTGAACAGTTCACTAAGTGAATCTGATTCAAACAGCTAATTCGAGCAAGTTTGAGGCTGTTTTATTATTTTGTCTGACCCATTAAAAATGACTGTTCAGGCATCTGAATCAAACATCACAGCTCGCTAATGTTGTTGTGTGCAGAAAAAACTGGCATGCTTGCCATACGTCCGTACTACTTTTGTATGGAAAAAGAGCAGCTCGGACATTCTGCTTAACATCTAATTTTGTGTAACATAGAAAAGAGTAACAAACATAGAACTGGAATGACATGGGGGTGAATAAATTACAAATTTCTGGATGATCTCTCCCTTTTAAGCAGTTTAGTAATGAACTAACACGCACGGTCAATTTTTGACCTCTTGTTAAATGTGATGGTGGTGATGCTCTCTTGACAAACCCACATTTCCCCCCCACACAAACAGACAATTAAATCTGCTAGGAAGCGACCCACATCTCTCTCCATAAACAATCATCATCAACAGTTTGTTGCTGTGTGTATCTCATATATTATTTACTATTCTCTATTACCCTGAACTCTTTATTTACCTCCCTTCCCCCTCTCCTTTGTTTTCCTTTCCTTCTTTCTCTCCTCCACAAAGATCTTCAGAGGTAAGACTATACTCCTGAGACCAGCCTTGTCTCCTAACCACTGAGGCTTCAGAGAGCAAAACGTGTGAGTGAGTGTGTATGTGTTTGTGTGTGTGTGTGTGTGTGTACAAACTGGTTTATTTCTGATTGGCTGAGGTGAAACGAAGCAGAGGGCTCTGAGAGTAATTGGAGCAGAGGGGATTCTGGGATTGATCCACGCTTGAAGCAGCGTTAGAAAGACAGAGTATCAAGCTAGCAGTCCAAACGACAGGTTGAGTTCCAGAACGAGGAGAAACCAACGTCAGTTTTTCCTGACCGGGAAACATTGATGGGATGACACTGACAGGAAGTATTGGGAATAGCTGTCAAAAACCAGCTTGAGAGAAATGATGTTAGAAGAGAGAAAAGGAAAAATCTAAAGTAACAGTGTGTGTTGGAGGTTCATCTGTACTGTCGTCAATCACTTAGTTACTGGATATGAAACTTTCAACATCCAAAGAACGTTCTCTAAAGAAGAACTTTTTGTTTTGAATGAAACAGACAGTTTCCTTGAGTAGGACTTAATATTAGCTCCTCAAGACTGTATCAAGAGAGAAGAAGGGATCAGGAGTGAAAATATCTCAGAAGCTGTTTTTCGTTCCGCAAGTTTGGAAGGGGATCAAGTGCCACTGACACCGAGAACAGTTCAGCACTTTCCATGGTTTATCTTTCATTTTGAGGATAAGATAAAAAGAAATCTCTCATCATTCAGAACTTTCTGCAACACAAGACAATAACTCAACCACTTTTAATGCCAGTGAATTAAAGGGATAGTTCACTCAAAAATTGTAATTCTGTCACAACTACCACGTTCGAGACCCAGAAAAATTGTTGAATAAAGTCATTATTTTTGTTTTCTTTGTGCACAAAAAGTATTCTTTTAGCTTCATAAAATTATTGTTGAACCACTGATGTCACAGAGACTATTTTAACGATGTTCTTGGATTTCATCAAAAATATCTTCATTTGTGTTCTGAGGATGAACAAAGGTCTTACAGGTTTCGAACGACATAAGGGCGAGTAATTAATGACAGAATTTTAATTTTTGAACTATCCCTTCAAGTAAAATGAACGATTCCACAACAGTGTGCTCAATGACAAATTAATATTGCTCACTAGTCTGGGTAGACACCTCATTTAATTAAAACAATTAAATAAATAAAAAAGAAGGAAATACGTAGTGCGTTCAGTATATTTGATGAGACCTGATTTTGAGGGAGGATCTTATTTCTCACAACACCATCCCATTTGGGACACAAAAGTGTTATCCTGAGTACAATCATTTCTAATTTTAGAAATAATGCTTTTAAAGGACACCCAAGAAGAGCACTTTCTAATTTGTACTAATATGATGTAACAGCACATTCTGGATCATCTAAATATCGCCACTGGGCAAATCAGAGTGAAGTGCATTCTGGGAGTTAGAGGTGAGCCTAAGAGAGGAAAAGGACATGTTCAGACAAGAGGATCGTGCCGAGGTGTACCCTGTGAGGAATGTGTGTATGTTTACTCGTCCTTGGCTGTCTACGTGTTGAAATAAGTCTGATTTAAAGGCAAGTGAGACTAATAAGGAGATGGATGTAGAACACCATCACATGGAAACACACCCACTACTCCACATGGAGTGTGTCTCTAGAAGGTTAACTGTCACATCAGTCTAGCAGAATGAATGTTAATGTCAGCATCGGAGGCAATGAACGACACCGTATGAATGATAATACAGTCGCTCTAACTGTGTTCACTGTGTGTGTGAAAGAGAGAATGTATTTTAGCCTGTTAGTGTGATGTTGGCACGCTCAGTGATGTGGTGTGCATGCTTAATGGCATGTGTTACAAGCTCTTTCATGTTACGCATCTCCTACCAATGAAAGCGAGTGTGTGTGAGTGTGCTTTTGAGGTAGGGAGGTATTAACGCAAAAACTGAACTGAACAGCTCACCTCCAACATACATTATTATCACCTCAAACAGAGCAGCACGCACATGCAGTCTGCTGAGAAGCAACTGACCCGTTTGTCCTTGGAAAAGAATCCTTTGCCATGTTCTCTCTTTATCTTTCATTTACTCTTTTTTTTTGTGCTCCAAATTTACCCAGAATCCTCATCTTCCCAAATGGATTCATCCCCAGCGCACACACTTCCTGTCTTCACAGTGCTCTGTATCTCTGTCTCTGTAAATATTTCAAACACTGCACCAGACATAAGTCACACTTCACCCTCCATCCCTCCTTTTCTGTTCTTCTTCTTTTTAACTCAGACCGCTTCATTTTTTGGTCCTAGGCCGTATCTTCAAAAAATAAACAAATCAATGGAATAAACCAAATATATTTGAGTCTGAAAATAAACATAAAATAGAGGTGATAGTGCCATGATAAAAATGTATTGCAAATGATTTTTTGGTTTTTTTAAATTTCCATGACAGCATGTAAAAGTAAGAAAGGAGAACGGAGATACAGATGCTCTATAAATAAATGTTTTGAACTAATACAAGTGACAGACTGATAGAAGAGAAGAAGATCACGCTCAATAACATGGTTGCACACCAAAAAGGTTGCAAAGGCAGCCCAAAAAAATAGAGGCAATATTTAGTATCAGAATCATAAAAAAATTACTGATTGTCCAAAACAATGAGATCACTTCGATACTGAAAACAATTAACACATTTTATGTAAGAACAGCATACATTCAATTCAATAACAGGCCTAACATAAATATATAACAACTAACAATGTTGAAATTAAACAAAAAATAATAATTTCAATGATTTATTCAGTAACTACACTGATTTAAGTCTCAAAAGCTCTAGGTACAACATCACAAGCCAGACTGTAGCTAAAGTGTATCTGTTTGATTCACTAAAATGAGTCGGTTCATCCAAGTCAGGGAGAGAATTATAGCAACCCGTGGCTAAACAACAACTACATGCAATGAGGTCACCCTGCAATACCAGACTCAAAATCAATATGTTGCTTTTATAAATAGGAGAACCAGGAGAGAGTCACTTGTCTTGTTTTCTAAATTTAACAAAAGATTTATAGTCCATGAAGAAAAAACGATGGCAATTCACTGTCATCTAGTGAGAGTGTGAAGAAACTTCGCACCCTGACCAGTCATGTTAGATCTCCTGCTATGCACTGAACACTAGTATCACAAGACTAAACACATTTGACAAATTAGAGACTGTCTGTGATGCCACTTAACATCTTAATATTAAAAAAAGAAAAATACAATAATAAATCTAAAGGAATCTATCCAAAACTCAATACTATCACGAGAGCTGCTTGCTATGAAACAAAAATAAAATCAATTAATTTAAAGATTTGATTCTTGTTAATCAACTCGAACTGTCATATAAATAAAAAACACAATGTTAATAACACTGTCAATAAAAAAATATCATACACAAATATATGAAATGCATTTTCCACAATAATTACTGAATATGCATTTAACAAAGATACTTACAAGTCAGTAGTGATGCGCTGATATTACAATTTTAACTAATATGATAAGCTGTTAATTACTAATTATCAACAATAAATGGTTGATATTAAAAAGTTACCATTAAAATATAATTAATATTAATATTAATAATTATATACTTTTTTTGTCAGAATGAATCAAAGTAAAACACTAATATGATTCATTTAGGTATCACAACATTATAATGTACAGAATGAAAAATGGACATTCATTTTGCAAGATTTAACAGTGCTATCAAATGTAGTGTTTTTAAAGATTAATCCTCGCTTTAGACAGCGACGAAGGTAAATAAGAAGAAAAAAAACATAAGAAATGATTATGAACAATTATCCAAATATCCAATATCGACTGATACGATGAAAAATAATCTATTACACTGGCTGACAACCAATATGGCGCTGGTAATGTGCTTCTCTAATAACCATTAAATATATATGAACTGTACTGTTGCAGAATTAGAAGACTTGGGTGGGCTTTTACTGTTTTTACTGCATTTTGGGAAACTCGGTTGAACTGATAGGGCCAGTTTTGTAGACACTGAAAAAAGAAGTCAAGCTAATCCAATGAAGCCTAGTTGATCCCACATTGAAGTCAGAAATAGCATGAGTTGGATTAATCAGTGTAAGGAAAATCCACCAAAGAGCCATCTGTAATTGCAAGTATGAATTTACATTTGAACTATTCAGGGATGCTGAATGTGGAAATGTACTACATTTACTACAACCCTGAAAAAAATCAATAATCAAATGTGCTATGGAAATGTGCTCTTTAAGTTTCAGTTCATCAAGAAATTCTTTATCCCCTGCACTCACACTGCCCTTAGAAACACTTACAACAAAATACAGTTCACAAATCAAAGCAACCTTGAACACGACATGAAAGAAATGGGAGGAGAAAGAAAAACAGGAAGATGTGCAGGGACATGCTCCCAAACACACAGGCCATCACAGCTCTTACACACACTGCTTGATACACACAATTCAGCCTTTCAGAGCACACATCACAGGCTCTTTTCAAATGCATGGAGTGTGGGTGTATGGAGCTCACATAGAAACAAAAAGTTAAGGTCATGAGCACACACACAAACACATCTAGCAGTGTGGCTGGAGACTGAAATGCGACCTTGCAGATGCACATGTACACATCTTTAAATTGGTCTGATAATTGCGCAAGTTGATAAATCTAATGTCACAGCCGATAGACTGACAAATGCAACCTGGTCTCATAAAAATTCGTACCTCTGTGCACTTTTTGTGTGGCACCCTTTTTACGTACCTTACTGGACGTTTCCTTACTGGAAATGTTTACCGACTGGCGCTAAAACACAGGTTAAATCCATGAACCCTGGCACGTTTTTATTACGTAGATATAGGTACGTATTGCTGTGTTTTTATTACGCTGCTTCAGGTACGTATTGCGGTGGTTCAGAATTGAAATATCCAGGGACTGTCACAATGCTGGAAATACGCCCTACACCAAACCCAACCCTAAACCTACCCAATAGTGTTAACAAATGCAAAACTGATATAAAACGTATTTGTTAACGCAACTATGCCACTTCAACTTCCTTATACACAGATTTGAACTGCTTT
>SCHK01005920.1:31183-43990 GCA_004124795.1 Poropuntius huangchuchieni
ACCCGTGATTACACAGGATTAAAAGGAGTAAAAGGTGTTGGTGTTTTACTGCCTCTAGTGTTCATTTCTTTTGGAAACTGCAGTGATTACATTTTTAAAATAAAGTATAATGTATTTATAATTTTTAGCAATGATGGTTTATGCTAAAAAGAACAAATACATTGTGTGAGAGGTTCAACTAGCCATGTTAGCTGGCATAACTAAAACTGGAAAATGACTAGTTTGAAGAAGCTTCCGTAAGACATTGAATACATTAAAACAGCCTTTAATCATTGCATACGGCTATGGCTAAAATCACAATGTCAATTAATGCAGTATATGATTAATCATGCAGCCTGAGGCTTTGCTGTCATTACTGTGTTCATTTAGAGAGAGAGAGAGAGAGAGAGAGATCAATGTACTAGGCTCTTTCGTTGCTTGGGTTTGGCTCTACCCTTGAATGGACCGCAACTACGGAAAGGTGAGTGTTTCCATGGCAACTAGCCGACAGGTACAATTTTAGCCCACCAAAAAAGAACACAGCCCATAATGATCTACGGCACAGGAAATCATCACATTTAGTGAAGATGAAAAAAAAAGAACATTTGATAAATCTATCCAGTTTTTAGCTGTCATTCAGATGCTCTATAAATTGTTATCAAGCAATAAATCTGTTCTGTACTGCACATTTGTGTGAGGGCAGCAGCAGTTCAATTCAATAAACAGTTGAATAAACATTCAAAAAACTGATCTTAGACAACAAGAGGAGTGAAGGGGCACAGGATAGTAACCACCTTATATTCACGTTTGTTGCTCAACAATGTGATTTTTATTCATTTTCAAACTACCACATTCGGTTCCCCAAACTGAATATTTAATATTTTGTTAACTTAAATATTTTGATATCAGGGACAGATAAAAAAGAAAGACAGCAATTCAGTTCTTCAATTACAATTCATAGATTGGGAACAGAATGAAAGAACGAATGTGTGTTGCACATAAAATAAAAAAAATTAAAGCGCAAACGGAAAATGAAAGCAACAATACAATATTACAGTTTGATAAGATATTCAAGCATTAGCATTTTTTTTAACTGAATAAAAGCAGTTTTCATACAGTAGTTGCACTTTTTCTACCGCAAATGTGACTGTTTGCTCGTCCCCTCTTAACATGTGCTTTAAAACATATTTTACGCATTAAAGATGGCCTACTCTAATATTTTTTATTAAACTAGATGAACAAACGTAACTGTTTACAAAAAAATAACAAAATATAGCCATCATTCCAAAACTATTTATACAGTACATGGACATCACCATCAAATGTCGGCTGAACACTGTGTTCAAAACAAGCTCAAGTCCAAAGTCTAAAGAATGGATAGATTTACTTACATTGAACTGTGGTTAAACCCAGCTCCATCAATCCATTCTCATGCCACCACCGTACTCAAGCACATTTCTGTGTGTCCGATCTAAATTTGTGTTTTGCTACATAGACTGTTAAGGGAAATTCTGTGGGATCTCTGGCTTCCGCGCCGCGTGCTGGAGAGGGAACTTCCCATGGGATAACTGATAACACACCTCCTCACTCACACGCCCCATTTAAACAGATAGCGCTCACTTTCCCACATCAAACTCAATAACATTTTAACTTTCCATGCCTCTTTCATTGAACCTAGTTTTACTTTTCCTGATTAAATCTTTCATTAAGCATGCTTAGTTGTATTTTCCCAAATTATGAAGTCAATGGACTAAAGCTTAAGAATTATTACAGTAGCTATATACATAATATGTACCCAAATACGTGTGGTAATGATCTATTAATAGGAAAAAAACACTGTATATGAAGACCTGTTTGGACAATTTAATGTCAAAAAACATTGGGCATTAAATTAGACATTATAGATATATGTGACAGAAAAAAAGAAGTGTGCAGGGTGCAAGACATAAAACATTCCCTGATCTAGCAAGAAAGGACATGACATCAAGACCAAAATATGCGGAACAAGAGGGGGAAAAAGCACTGCAAGACTAAATAATGTCTGAAGGTGTCAAAAGGTCGCTCAGACATTCACTATGGGGGGGGTCAAACACACTTACACACAGCACACACATACACGCAGATTAACTGACACTAGTTAGATATTTTAGAACATCAGATTCATAACTAGCAGACGTTTCCGATCGTTTTAAGCCAAGGTGACCTTGTTGGATAGAGAACAGAGCAGAGCATAGCAAAGACTTACATTTTTGTTATGATGCAATTCATGTATTGAACGTTTATTTTTTGCATGGCTGAAATGAACTTCATATTAAATGTTTAATTTTGTTCAACATACATTTGGGAATTTTTCACAATTATTTTGAGATCAAACAATACTTGGTGAATCCCCTGCAGTAACGCCACTGACCCCCATTTCTGACCCCTGCAACAGGACCAACATTTCCATCAGGATTTTGAATGTTGTGAAAAACAGACCTCTCAACCATTTCATTTTCAGTCCATTTTATGCATAAAGTAAGAGAGGGAGGATATGATTTAGCTTTCATGCAAAGCTCTACACACAATCTCCTGCCCTCGCATCTAACATTAACACACGGGCCAAATGGACAATTTCACAGTTATATCATGGCAGAGAAACACATAGGCGATGGATGCCAGCACCTCCATATGCATATAAAAAAGGAAATAAAGATGCAGTTGGTGCCAGGATGGAAAACAGAGAGTGAAGGATGCTGGGAAAATTCAACACAATGACAGACTAAGGGAAGACTTGTCATTCTCATGAGAAATGGGCTAAATGTGCTAAACAACAAACAAATTAGCCTTGGCCTGAACGAATCCTGCCTGAATAAGACAATACCACACATACACACAACGCCTTTGTCTTATCACAAGCAAACAGTTGAGCCCTTGATGTTTACTGGGCATCTGGTTAAAGGCTAACCAAAGGTTGTTCTGGAGTGGCCACTTCCTTGTTTTAAACCACATAAACACACACGCGCTCAGTGACTTGCCAAGCTAAAAGAGATTATAAAAACATAAATCTATGACCCTGGTTGAACAACTACACATACTGGGAAATCCTCTTATAAGCTAATTTACATACAGAATAACTACATAGAGTATCACTTAACTGATTACAGTCGTCTCTTTTTAATTTGTAATTTTTTGCTATGCTAATGTAATTTCTGGTAAAAATACCAGTATTGTGAACAGACTATGATAAGAATAGATATGTTTCAATGAAAATTGTCATTTTCTCTTGCTCATGTTAATCGTAAATGTGTGTAAAAATATTTGCACACTTAAGTGATTTTAGAGTTTCTTTTTCTGAAACACTTTTCTCTGAAATACTTTTTCTGTGGATGAAAACAAAGCACATGCACAAACATGCAACCTTGGAAAGGAAACATTCCAGACAAGTTCCTTCATGCCCATGAAAACATAAAAAGGAGAACATAAAAAAGAAGAAAGAGAGAGAGCGAGAGACAGAGAGAGAAGCAGGACGTGATGAGGTTGAAGCATGAAGTCCTCAGTGACCTTCAACAAGAATAGGACACGACAAAGATGTGGATTTTTTTTCATCCATCATGCTTTTTTATATGAAGACAGGAGACTGAGATCTGTAGACGCGTATATATTTATATACTTGAGTTGTGAGGGCCATCAGCTGATACAGAAGAAGTGTGAAGAGTTTTGTTCAGTGTGTGCGCTTGCTGAATGAATTCTGCACTCTCCTGAATTCTCTCATCATAAACAACACAGTGCTGATGTACATACAATGAATGTCAGTTATTTGTGAAATCTAGTCATTTCAATAGGAATCCACATGATCAGGAACGTACAAGGGTAAAACATTTTTCCACACAGATTTTGCATCCATTTCTTTGTGTGTGTGTGTGTGTGTGAAGTTGCAGCATTGACCATCAGAATGCTAAATAAACACACTAAATAAAACTTAAAGAGTATATAATAGTGTATGTAAGACTATATATTTAACATCATATAAATAATAAATAGCAACTCAATTTTCCCTCTATGTTCTACAAATTTTGCCAATATACATTAAAACTGATTATGAGATGAAAAGAGTTATAATTGTTCCTCTGCATTTGTCTCTACTTTCTCTCTCTCTTTTATGTGTGCAATTTAAGAATTACATAACCGCAGTCGGCCACCCTTCCCAAGCCAGGCCATTAACTATGCCATCCGTTCATCTATTCATCTCTCATCCCTCACTCCTCCTCCCTTTTCCATCCACCCATCACTTTATCTACCAGCCTGGAAAAGCCGCTTACACACACTAGGCCAAAGGAGAAAATAACATGAGAACACACGCGTACACACACACACTTTCAAACGCGTGCCGGGGCAGACCGAAAATCTACATACAGGCCATTACAAGCAAAGACATCTATTCCCAGAGGTGCAAGTGATTGGATTATTGATGAATTTGAATAAATATTCCAATGAAAGCTGGCTGTTTGTGGTGTGGCTTCCTGTAACAGCTTTGGATCTCAGACAGTGGGTCCAAAAATGGGTCACAGACAGCAGGGAAAAACTATGATGCTAAATGCAAATAATACAGTGCAACTAACCATATAATTGTGTATAGTTAAGGCAGCACAATAGATAAGTATATACACATTTAAAAGAGAGAAGAAATGCTTCCCATATCGGTTGTTGTTAATATTTTGGCACAAAGTATTCATCTGTCACTTGGTAGACACTAGCCAAACTACACATATGCCAGCATAGACAGATTGTGACACATGCCCTCATCCCCGAAAACCATGAAGAAAAGTATGCAAGGTAAAAAAATAAAAAATAAAAAAAAGACTAAAGACTACACGGAATATAAGTTAGCTTGCAGCAACAAGGCTTGTGCCAACCACAATTTGTTTCGTGCTTTGAATTATTGGCTGTTGAGCATGAAAGCCTGTTTTTGCTTTAGAAAAAATTTGAATTTCTAAAAGTTTGCAATAAGATAGTCATGTTGTGAACGTATAAAGTTGCAACAATTTTTATTATGATTAAAAACATTTTTTTTTATTGGATTCATTTCCTACTCCGTCTAATGTTAATAATTGTGAATGTTGTTGTTCTTGTGCGGTTCACACAGTAATTATTATTATTAAATGTCACGTTTATCTTTTAAGTAGAGAAGGTACAGTTTTGGGTCACCACTTGAGGTCCATTGTCAAATCTGGGTCTCAGCAACACCAATGGAAAGGCAGCACATCTGTAGAGAAAAGCTCTCAACTCACAGCACACATATTTTATTCATGTCGCCACTTAAAGGGACAAGACACAATGTGAAGGGACTATGACAATCTGCCAGTTACTGTCAGCACAACACAAGTATACAGCGGCAAATGTGTGTCTTGTACTGTACCTATGGAAAAGCTGCACTGAATACCCTGAAATAAGAGCGGTTTTGTGGCAGCGCTGCCGTCATGTGTAGAGATCTGACTCACCTCAGACTCCAGCTGGACAGTTAATAAGATGACTATTCATTGTTTTAACTAGCAGACATTTCAGAAAAAAAAATCTGTGGTAAAAAATAATAAAAACCGTCTGCATCCTGAAAGACTGTGCATTTCTCATCTTGTTCCCTGAACTTGGTTTGTCTGTCCTGGCCACATTCGGACAGGAATAACAGCTTTAAAAAGTCTTGATAAGAATCCTCCGTATTTATCTTGATGCATAACACTTACAAATATGGTAACGTTCCATTCCGAGTGTGTCCTACATGCAACACGGATCAGAGAAAATAAACAGGCTTCCAATGCCAGCAACTAACACAGAGCCCTTCTGTTCTTTGAAAGTTTATGTCCCTGTTCTGATCCGAATGTCTCGGAAGCATTCACCTCTGAGACATCTTTACTCAGACGCTCTGGTCAGGTTGAGCATTCAGAGGTGACCCTCTCCTGAGAAGAAGATGCCCTACCACCCTCCTTATGTTCCGGGAGAGCAGAGCAGTAGACGCCTCAGCGGCGCACAACAAATCAATAGATGAGAAAGATTGGTCATGACAGTGCAATTAGAGAGTGACTGAGAGAAAACCAGGCAGGGGGAAAGAGAGATGGGCTTGATTTGCAGACTCCATTGCAAGTTTCCAAAACATTTTTGCAATCTACAGTTTTTTCTTGTCTTTTTTTTATCCTCCAATCAAATCCGTTATCCGTCTTTAATTTTCTGTTCCAGCACAGCTGAAGAGACGTCGAACAACAGCTGGTACTGAGGAGACACTCTCTTCTCCCTGTATTTTCACACCATCTCTCATTCGCTCTCTGCTCAGTTTAGAGGTGTTTGTAAAAATAAATAAATTTGGCTTTCCTTACACACTCTCTCTGCTATAATACAAAAGCTTTCAGTTTTTCCATCTGTGTACATGTTGCCATAAACAATCTGATTTCTTTGTTTTTGATTGAATTAAGAACGGTACACAAAATAATGTATTCGTAAATTGTGGTGAATATATAAACATTTATAATATAATATATTATCATATAAAATACATGAAAAATTATGCAAAATTTACATATATAACCTCGCTTAATTGAAATCAAAAAACATTATTCAATATGACTGAATGTAAACATTCACAAAATATATGAAATCAGAATAGAATACAAAAACAAGTTTAATTTAAGTACAAATATTAATCATCTCAAAGTTTGACCAATGACCTTTCCAGTCATTTGCGATTACTTAATAAGGATGTTTCTTGAATGATTTTGATTGAGATGAATTCATTAGAAAGAACTGACTCCAGTGAAATGTGATTCACTCAAAAAACGGACACGCAAACAAATCTGACTTAACCAATTCACCTGGAATAAACAGAAAACGCAACTTAAAAAACCTCTGATATTAGTCAAGCTTTTCGTGACCACAGGACATTCATTTAGGTTCTACCAATGACAGTAATTATAAAGATCAGATCAAGCAGAAAAACAACACCACCCCTTCACTTTCTCCAGATTATGGAGAGTCGATATAACTCACTTGCATGGTATGCAGAAGTAATTAATCATTACTCAATCTTTAAATCTATAAATCCAGGGAGGGAGATTAGATAGTGTGAGACACGGTGAGCCTCGGTGTTATGAACGCGAGCAGCTGTTCAACTGAAATATAATTACAGACACACACATACACAAGCCGACAGGTTGAGAGAAGTTCATAACCTCAAGTTATCAAAAAAACCAAAAGCAAAACAACCACAAGTGACAGGCAGCCTGCGACGAACAGGCGTCATCCTCAACAAATCATTTTAATTACCACAAGAATGACACGCCCTCCATCATACAGAATAAACTTTCAATTGAAGTTTAATTTAATCAGATGCAGCCATTTAAAAATCTTAATGCAGATGTGCTGCTGCTGGCCACAGTGACTCCACACTAAAATGGCATCAGAATTTAACCACATGAGTCCAGTGACCCAGAACATCTAATGTGACCGACATCCCCCATCACAGATGCTGTTAGGAACAATTACAAACCAACACATTACTGAACAGTCCCAGATCACAGCACGTGAATATAGAAGTGTGTGTGTGTGAGAGAGAGACTTCTAGTTTGCATAATCACATTATATTTGTGAGAACAACACGAAAACATTCAGAGCCAAAGAAGGATCAGGAATCAGACTGATCACTTACCAGTCATCCTGTGAATTCAGCGCAGCAGTCGGACACCGGAGAGAACAAGAGAGGACAGAAGATAACTCAGTCTGGAGGGGAAGGGATCTGTTGGGCAGCTCTCAAAGCTCCATTTTTCCCTTTTCCGGCACTGAGCACTTCCCTCTCCCTGCTTCTCTCTCTTGCTCGCTCAGCACTGAGCAGCCCAACCGCTGCCGGTTGTTTTCTGGGGAAGGCGGAGCGGAGAAAAATCTCTCTCTCTCTCTCTTTCCCGTTCAGTCCTTTCTTTCACCCCCCTCTCACTCTTTCTCTCTCTCTCTCTACTGCCCTCTTGTGCTCTCTCTGTTACTCATCCTTCCTCTCCTTACATATTTTTTCCACTGTCCTACTTCCTGTGCTCTCTGTATCTCTCTCTGTCTGGATGTGAGTTTGGATGTGCGTGTGCTTGTATAAATGGCTTTACTCTCTCCTGGAGACAAAACCAGATATGCACAAAAAATGTGAATCTCATATGCATGTCTTTGTCAGTCAGATGACTCCCTTTCATCCCAAATCAATACTCACAGATGGCTGTGACAGAGTACACAGCATATAATCAACCAAAACAAAATTTTCTCCAATACTAAATAAAACGGGCAATTTTAGAAACAGCCCTGGCTTTGTCAACAGTCATCTTCCAGACTTAAGCTCAGAAATCAGCATGTAAACAGTCTGAAATGTTCACAGCAGGTCTTAGCCTGCTTCTGATAAAGCTTTTTTAACTCTTAGCTAACAGTTGGGAGAATGAAAACTAAATATCGTTTAGGGTTAATATTAGTAGGACTACTTGAATATATTTTAAAATGTCATTTATTCCTGATGGCAAAGCTCCAACAGTCATTACTTCAGTCTTCAGCGTCACATGATCCTTATGAAATCTTTCTAATATGCTAATTTAGCGTATTATATATTTAACTCAAGGAACATTTCTCATTACTATCATTACTGAAAACAGCTGTGCTGCTATATTTTTTTTTATGGAAACCATTATAAAATAATGGTTAAAAATATTATTTGAAACAGAAAGCTTTAACATTAAAATGTCTTTACTGTTACTTTTGATCCAGCGGTTTTGCATTCTTGCTTAATAAATGTATTCATTTCTTACTGACTGCAAACTTTTGAATGGTAGTTTAATCTATATAGAACACAGAGGTACAGAAAATTACAATGCAGACTTTTAAATACTGTAAAATTTAATGTAATACACATAATTACAATATGATTTATTATTTGAAGAGCTATATTTAAAGTTAAAATTAACTTTTTTTTGCCTTTGGAGTTTTTGAACAAATCATTAGGGTAAATGATTCAAAGACATCAGAACTTGAAAAAGAGTACTTCGCCGTGGGTTCCTTCGAGATTGTTTTATAATGGGGTTTTTCAATTTATGAGTAAAATAAAGCCTGTGGTAAACACAACTTGATAATACATTTACGTTTTGTTGTACAACGTAAATTACACACATCCATACCCAAAACACAAATTTTGAAGCAGTTATTGTCATTCTTGAAAACGTATGCTTTTAATAAGTAACTAGATAAGAAAGTTTGGGCTGTGAGTGTGTGCAGTTTACACTGCAGAGCAAAATGCAAAAGTATCATCAGGTTATGTTTACCACAGGCTTTACTTGACGCATAAAAACCCCCCAAAAACATTATAAAACCCCCTAGGAAAATCTTGAAGGAGCCCACAGCAAACTACACGTGCTGGTTCTCAAGTCACTTTATAATTTCACCTTCTTCATTTATGAATGAATCAATGTTATGAATAGTGCTGTCATTATGCTGTCATCATGATTAATCGCGATTAATCACATCCAAAATAAAAGTTTTTGTTTACATAATATATATATGTGTGTACTTTGTATATTTATTATGTATGCATAAATATACACACATACAGTACATATTTGGAAAATACGTACATGTATTTACATGTATATTTGTGTTCATATAATTTATATTATATAGAAATCTATTTAATATATAGACATAACACATTTTTCTGAAATATACACATACATGTGTATGTATTTATATATACATACATAATAAATATACACAGTACACACACATATACAGTATTATGTAAACAAAAACTTTTCATTTTTGATACGATTAATTGCGATTAATCGTTTGACAGCACTAGTTTTAAACACTGGTTTGTTCAAACACAGACAAGCCAAGTGATACACAAAGTTAAAACTCCCATTGCTGCTAGCCATTTAAATTCAAGGAAAAGAACTGACTCTTGTTTAACCTTTCAAGTGCTAAGAAGAAATGTTCACTCAAATAGCTACAATAAATTTAATTTACAATTAATTTATATAATTATAATAACTATTTGTTGTAGCCATTTGAGTGTTCCACTGTAAATCACTGTAACAAAAATCCATCTAATGCATTATGAATATATAAAAACAGGAGAAAAAAATATCTTCAGTGATTTAAAGCAACATTATTGCCTGCACATTCAATAAAGACAGCCAATTTTGTTTTGTCCAAATAGTCCCAACGGCCGTCTTTGAGGCCTTATTAAAATCACTCATCACAAAACATACATATTGAGCTTGACAGTTTGATTAAAAGTGGCTCTAGTTCAATCTTCAAACTTCAGTCTTTCCTTAGGAATTAGTTCCTTTTTTACCAAATCAAATTTACTGAGCAATAAAGCAACGCTGAGATTTTTTTCCCCGATATGACAGTTTCCTTGACAACACCGCCTCTTTCCTGCTCAAGAGGGAGAGAAACGAAGGATACGTGAGAGAACAATAAAACAAGCGTAGGAAAAACTGACTCAAATTTTCAAATGCTTTTAATTTAGATTTGACCCTGTAAAGCCATTAGAATCTATTAGCGCCATCTGAGAACATCAAATAAAAAGCGTTGCCAGTCTAGGAACTTTATTAAAGTCTGTTTGTGTCTATGACACGAGTTGTGCGACTGTGAATATGTGCGCTTCAAGAGAAAAAATGTTTTGCTCCAGTTCTGTCCACATGTCTATTTGTGGCACTCTTTATTATTTAAACATATGAAAAGTTAAGTTATCATTGTAATTTTTAAAGCTAACATATCATGGAAATTAAAAATAATAAAAATAATTTTGTATGCAATTAGTAGATACCCCTCAATAATGTCTATTTTTGACATTCATTTAACTTGTAATCCAGTTTACACGCTAAGAACAATCCTCTTCTCCCTCCACTGAAACAGAACAGCCTGGTTTATTGGTAAATGGTTGGTATCATGTTTTCTAAGTCTCATTAGTCCCATCTGTGCCAAGAGGACAAACAGCACAAACTAAATGTTTCACTCCATTATGGATGAACATTATAAAGGAATAAAGAAAACGTAAGCAAGAATTCAGAAATCAGTAAAACTTAACCTCACCTACTGTACATACTGGCTTTCTACAAAAATGCAACAGAGAAAACTGTTTGCATGCCTGTGTGATACTACCTATAACAAAAGTCCATTAAGAAGTAACTGCCTTTGTATATGCATATCTCTTAATGCAAGTGCTTTCAAAAGAAGAGTCGATTTCTATTAACAGCTCTTGACTCTTTCTAATAGAAGCCACAATCAGGCTGTCTGGTAACGCAGGGTCATTTTCAGCCAAATGAATGTAATAATGCAGAGATACACACACAAACATTCAAGAACAGATCGTAAGCGGCGCAAAAGTAAGACGCACTCACATCAGCCAGGGCATCGGGCACACAAACTCAACAAAAATCCATTTGGCCCCACAGAAGTCCAGAGTACTCATCCCCTATCTGTACAAGCACAGCCATCCATAGTCTGCTCCAGCCAAGCCATGCTGAAAGCACAGACAATTACTACACTTAATCCAATCAAATGAGATGCTTTTGGGATCAGCAGCATCCGCACATATAATCTCATTTGTGTAAAGAATGGATGAGCAGCTCGGGCCGTGGGTTTAGAGCAGCGGCTGCTGTTAATGCTGCTGATATAAGGTAAAACGAGGGTTGTGACTGACTGGGAATTCTTGGGGTCTAAGCTAATGGCTAAAGCTAAACTGGGAAAACGCTGCCAGCTAATGCCCAGATTAATGAGGGAATCGACGCTGAGCACAGATAAAGTACAAACTGGGCTTGTACTGATTGAGATCCACCAAAAACCTCTCTCTCTCTATATATATATATATATATCTCTAGATATCCTCTCTCTCTCTCTCTATATATATCTCTAGATATCCTCTCTCTCTCTCTATATATAGTTCAATATGTTTAATCAGCTGACCGGTTGAACTGAGGTGAACCAGGTAAAATACATGATGATTGCTTTAAAACTGCATGGAATCCAGCTTTCCCAACAATGTAATTTATTGATGTACTAATAAATGTGATATTTTATCAAATAAAAGTGTAAATAATATCACACAGAATAACTGTAATGCCACATGATTCTGTCTGTAGACATTGCTGGAATCCATATAGGATTTAAAAGCACCAAATATAAATGTTTAATAGGAGCAAAGACAAATGTTCACTGGACAAGAGGCTCCAAACATTTCATTTTGAGTCCCACTTGGAGAGTGTGCTTCACTGGCAGTCTATCATGATTGCTGTTTGCACTGGGAAAAAAAAAGCTATTAATTGTTTATTGGACAGTGGGTTTTCGATCGAAGCTTTCTTGTCCCGCCTGGAAGCCTGACTTCTCTATATGATTTACATTTAGGCCTACAGCAGACTCCCATCTCCCAGTACTTCAATTAATGTCCACTTTCAAGATTTAAACTAGAAAAGAAAATAGGAATAAATAGCTAGACCTGAAATTTGTCACGTCAGACTATTTCTAGTACCGCTAACCAAACTGTTCTGCAAAATTGTGAGCATAACAGTAAGTGTATTACATTTACGGTAAAATAAAGTACAGCAAAACTTTGCAAATCAGAAATTTGCATAGAAATGAGCAAAAACTCAAGAGCAGAGCACAGCTGCAGTCTGTTTAAAGTGAGGGATATTTATGGGATAAGGGAAAGAGAAGATGCATGAAGGAGCATCTCCGAGAAAGAGGCAGATGACAGATTGGACTGCAAAGCTCTGTCGGTTTTCACTGACAAGAGAGGCATGTCAAAAGTGACCTCAATAACCAGTCTGCCAAACAGACACA
>SCHK01006010.1:0-11430 GCA_004124795.1 Poropuntius huangchuchieni
AATCAAATGAGATCAAACTCTGATAAAAGGTAGCACAAAATGTTAGCACAAAATTGCTATTGCAAAATTATCGCTTTCTGCAATTTGGGTGTACGACTCATCTCCAATTTTTTGAGACAAGCATGTTCTACTAGGAAATTTTGTGTTGCATGTGTAAAAATACAGAGAACTGATCCATTTGAATCCATTGTTACCATCTGTAAAAAAAAAAACTATATAATAAAATAAAACACACACACAAAAAAAAATCTCATCTCACCGCTGGGTTGCCTGCCATAATGGTGTAGTTCCCATCATCATCTAGCGAGGCAGCCGCTGTGTGCAGGGAACATGTGCCGTCTGGATCACGACTGATACGGTAGTGTTCACTGCGCTTTGAGATCTGCTTTCCGTCCTTAAACCAGTACACCTTCAAACACACACAGATATATACATGGTTATGCAACACTCCAAAGCTTGTACCATTGTTTCTTTTTTTCTCTTCTTCATCACTTCTGTTATTAAGTCTGCTGTCATCACACAGTCATTACTGTGGTCTCATGGTAGTCAGAGAGAGACACAATGAAAGCGAGACAGCCATATATGGCTGGAATTTTAGAAGTGAAGCAGAGCAGAGCTTCTGATGAAACCAGCCTAGTCACAGATGATAAACCGCCAATCCCTTCATTCCAGTCACCTCTCTAACAATCCCTTAAAACAACAACAAAATAACCTCCATGCTGTGAACCACAATGGTATCTCCAGAACAAGATGCAGTATAAAACTACAGACTGTAATGAAAATTATACATTATAAAAAATTGGAGCTGATAAATCATCACAATAACTCACAAGTAATACACGTAAAGTCCATCAGTTAATGTTGTGTGAAGTGAAAAGCTATGTGTTTGTAAGAAACCAATCTAGTGAGGCATTTTACTTCTGGCAAAAATACCAATCCCTTATCCATAACACTTCCTCCGGTGAAAAAGCTCATCCCCTGTTGCTCTCTCACATCCAGTTCCACCAACATTCTTATTTAGAACCACTCACTTGTAAACGGTGCGTGATCTGTGCATATTTCTCTCCTGATTCAGAAAAGACAACTTTTTCATTGGAGAAAGCAATATTATAGACAGAGGACTTGGGTTTTATCTGGATACAATGGTTCACATTTAAAAAAAAAAAAAAAAAAAAATATTAAGCTTTTGGCTTCATGAGATGTTAATTGATTGATTAAAGGGATAGTTCTCCAAAAATGAAAATTCTGTCATCATATACTCACCCTCATGTAGTTCCAAACCTGTATGCATTTCTTTGTTCTGCTGAACACAAAGGAAGATATTTTGAAGAATGTTTAGAACCAGGCTGTTTTGTGTTACCATTGACTTCCATAGTATCTTCCTTTGTGTTCAGCAAAAAAAAGAAATTCATACAGGTTTGGAACTTCTTGAGGGTGAGTAAACGATGACAGAACTTTCATTTTTGGGTGAACTATCCCTTTAAAGTTGTGTGGATTATTGTTATGATTTTATCAGCTGTTTGTCTGATGGCACCCATTCACTGCAGAGGATCCATTGGTGATCAATCTAAATTTCTCCATATATGTTCTAATGAAGAAACAAACGCATCTCGGATAGCCTGAAGGTAACTAGATTTTCATTTCTGGGTGAACTTTTGTTTTAATAATTAACTACCTGCTGTGATAACAGTCATAAACAGACAGTTTGCACTTTCATGGAAGTCACTGACAAGTACTGTATCTGATTACAAGCAACAAGAAGGTAAATATGCTAAATGAGCTAAACTGCACGGGTGATGACCTCTCACCTTTGGCTTTGGGTCTCCGATGACCTTGCAGCTGAAGGTCACAGGCATTCCCTCGAAGACCTTGTAATGCTTGAGCTTCTGATCGAAGAACGGTGCGACCTCCCCGGGTGCGTCTTCATCATGCTGAACATCATCATCAGATTCCTCCACAGGCGAGCGCTCCAGACGGAACTCGATCTCGCTGATCAACCGCTGCTCGAAGCTGGACACTTTATACTCCTGTCACACAAACAAACACAAAGAGTTTAACTTATGACCTTCTCCTCAACTTACTAACTCATTCAATCACTCATTTTATTCATTCAAGCACACATCCTCTCATCACTGTGTCCTATAATCTATTCAGTCTTGTATCCAACTCTTATTGCTCTTTCATCTGGTCTGTTTCTAGTCTTCTGTTTCTTTTTATTTCACTCTGCAGGCAGAAGGAACATCTGGAGAAAAGTGTGTGCTGATGACACATCACAACAGTAATTGCAGGTTTAAGACACAGCTGCAGCAAGAAACACACACAAACACACACACACCCCATCATAACTGCACATGTAGACAACGAACGCACCCTCTCCGTCTTATTCTCTTGCACATCCAGCCACATCCTCCCAAAAACACACACATGCACATTTTCTTATGCAAACACACAGACAACCGCTATTTGCCCAAGGATGTGTGTGGAGCGCTAAGCACACTTTAAATTTATGGCACAACATTAACAGCATATCCACTTCCCACAGTTCAGAGGAAGAGAAGCATGTGCATTTTAGTGTCTCCACTCGAGGGCAGGAAATGTGTGAAGCAGACGCATGCAGTCTCTGATCAGTTAGCAATAACAAGACACATGGTGTTAGGCACCCAGCACAGTTTTTTCACATTTTTTATTTTCATATGATCTTGTTTGGCCATTTCGGTGGCCAAATGTTTTTTTGTATAATGATCACTAAACTGCATAATCGACTGCTTGTCCAAGGGAAATTGCTGTATTATTTTTTATGAAATGTAGAAATTGTTTCTTCTTACATAAAATAATTTCAATTCAAATTCTATTTCATGTCCATTTAACTTTTTGGCAAGTATCTGTGTAATAAGTGGGAAAAAATGTGCAGTCATTATCACAAAATAAACCCCTTCATCTTCTTCAGCAATTTGTTACAACAGCTAAAATACAGTGAAGCATGATGTGAATAACATATTTCATATATAACAAATACCTGATATCATTATATCTCACATATGTTTGAAGTCAGTAAAAATTTTGGGAAAAAATGTATCTTTTTTGCAGTTATTTTTACCTGTGTTCACAGGCTAGATTTATTTGATCAAAAATACATATTAGAATTTAAAATTAGAATTTAAAATAAAAATATTCTGTTTGAATATATGAAAAAGGTAATTCCTGTGATGGTAAAGCTGACTTTTCAGCAGCCAATATTCCTGTCTTCAGTGTCACATGAGCTTTCAGAATTTTTACTTACATTTTTTTTTCAGATTCTTTGATGAATTGAAAGTTCAAAAGAACAGCATTTATCTTTCATATCAATGTAAAAGTCTGTACTGTGACTTATTTAATATGTTCACCCTAGATTAAAGTATTTCTTTCTTTCAAAAAAAAGAAAAGATTGTACTGAGCCCAAACTTTTAAGCAGTACTCTACTTTTCTCCAAATATTGGACCCCCCAGGAGTTTTAGTTCAATACAAACACTGAACACATGCTTATTTGATCAGTAAGATTGCAGTTTAAATCTCTGTATTTGATGATTTTCCCAGAGAGTACAATAGTAATCACTGTCATATCGCCGTCAAGGACTTAATCAAAACGCAAATATTCCATAAACAGAGACACAGAAGAAAACACAGTGGATAGAATAAACACACAATCACAAACAGTAGTGACTGGCCAAAACATGAGGGTGACCACACACAGAGGGGGTGAGAGAATTAAACAACTAGGGGTGGTCTCATGAGGTGAAGCAAAGGGAAATACAGCGGTGAGGCACACTGAGCGAAGAGCGAAATAGAAGGAGGACAGACAGGCCGCTGCTTGATGTTTGTAATAGACGGGAAGAGTATGAATAACCTTTTGAGGGACAGACTCTGAGTCAGCTGAGCTGCCTTCCTGTAGAGAGATCAGAAAACAGGCAGGGGGGTTGAGGATGATGTCACATCCTGCGTAGATTACACACCTATTGCACAAAAGTGCACAATCACACACATTACTGTCAATGTGTGTTTGTGTTGGGCTGCTAATCCTGCTTTTATGAACTTACCTGCTCACACACCTCCGAAACGCCTCGCTGACACGCTCTCCTTGCCAAAATGACATCACTTTACAATGTACCCAATGCATATGTGCAAGCACATGCGGGAGCTCGCTGCTATTAGCCGAATTAAGATGCATTTACAAGCACGCAGGCAAACCACAAACTACATCCAACAGCCTAGCCATACACTGGTAGTCATTGGAAAAGGTGTGTGGACCGATTTGTAATGGATGCATTTTGTTTATAACCCATGTTTAAAAAAAAAACGGCCAGTTACATACAACTGCTCTTCTTACTGTGACACAATGGGGACGTTGTGTAGGTGGGTTTGTGTGTTGCGTTTATACCTGTGTGACTGGCTCCTCCTCCACCTGCTGTGTGTTAAACACTGTGGCAGCATTGTCAGCACCCAGCAGTCTGCGAGCCATCTTCTCCTCATAGGTTAACCTCTGAAAGCAAGCAGGATTAATCTGTCAGAGCCTGGGTTAGTGTGTAAGAAAACACACACTCGCACACGCGAAAGCATTGCGATTATTTGGTGGACTGTACTAGTGAATTCAAAGCTATTAGTAGTGCTGAACATGTGGTTGGTTTTGCTATGCATTGTGGGTTGATTTTAGGGCTCTTATAGTGTTTGACTATTTCAGTTTGAGGAGCTGGTGGTGGAAGGTAATCTTCTCCATTTATTAGAAAAAAAATTCAATTATACTCAACTAAACAGTTTACTCAATTTACACTTGCACATATTTGAACTTAGCATGATATTTAACATTAGATTCAACATCAAGTGTCACTGGTTCGTGTGCATCTATTTCTTCAGTTGGATGGACTACTTTTATATTCATTTAGTATCATCAAATCGATTAATCGCGATTAATCGCATCCAAAATAAAAGTTTATGTTTACATAATATGTGTGTGTACTGTGTATATTTACATTTATCTACACACATATGTGTATATATTTAAGAAGCACAAATATATATTATGCAAACATAAACTTTTATCACTAACCCGCCCCCCCATCAATTTTGTTACTGTTAACTACATTAGAAATTAAAAATTAAAAATTAACCTACAATATAAAATAACATTCAATTTAAAATATTAATACATAATCTAACAGTATGTACAGAGTTCTAAAATTACATTGGCTCCCGTTTACTTCGATTGTATGGCACAGAATGGCACAGTTTTCTTTTTATTTTCTTTTTACTCCACAGAAATCAGTCATGCGCATTTTAGAAAAACGTGAGGGTGAGTTATGACTTTTTATTTTTACATTTTTTGGGTGAACTATGCCTTTAAAAGAAAATCAATGACCAAATATACTCAAATGACAGCATGTGTTATTGGTTAGACTACATTATATTCAAGATGGTAACGCTAGTAAGGCTAGTATGGTAGTACTATTAATGATGTACTGTAATTCTTTAGTAATGCAAACATAAGACCTCTCACACACATACCTGCTGTCCATTGCTGAGTCTCTCCTCTTTGAAGCGTAGTTTTCTCTCCAGGTCTTGTATGACAGCATCTTTGGAGCCCTGGATATCTGAATCAGAGATGGTGCGTGGTGTGCGGGGTGTAGTCTTACGTGGTAAAGCCCTGTTAAAACACAATCAGAAAATAATGAAAAAAAAAAAAAAACTTTAAAGCAACTGACTAAGCATTTTACTAAGTACATAATCTGTTGACTTCCTAAACATAGAAACAAGTGGGAAACTGTTGCTACAGAGTTATATTTCCCAGTACATAAAACCTTTCCAGATAGAGTCTAGAATTAACGCACATACACAAATGAACAGAACTGCAGCTTTTATAATACATTGCAATATGAAATTTGGCATTGACGAGAAGATTGTGGGACATATTTTTTGCATATTCACTAGGAAGCAAAAATAAATTTCGTTATCTGTTTGTGTGTGTTTTAAAATTCCACAGCGGTTACTTATCTTTCTCCCTCTGGCTCTGGAATGCCAGGAAGAGAGCGAGAGAGAGAGGAATGAACTAGTGGAAGATAATGGAGAAAACGGAGATGAAGAGTTGGATCATAGAAGCAGCAGCTTTGAAGACAAAAATTCTGGATGAGTGTTTTAAACTCAAGTTCAACAGAAAAACCATCTTCACTGAAGATCCTAATCATAAATCATGAGCAACATCAAATCAGTCTCTGGAAAAACTCTTGTTCAGCTTGTACTTGCATTACTTGCAGTTTTAGAATATGGTTGAGTATGTTTACATGAAGGAGAGAGGGCCATTATTGTGAGACGTAACAGATGAAATAACTTTCGAATAAACAGCTTAAATACACATTTTGTTATTTTACCCACCACATCTTGAATAACATACTTATGTGACACCTTTCATTAATGGTTGTCTGTCCCCGTGTTATTTTAATATTATTTATAAGCTATTATAGTATTTTTTAATATTTTGGATTTGCTTTAAAATTTAAATTTTTAGGCATTTTAGTGCTTAAACTACAATTTTTTTTAATTACAAAAGGTAACTTTTTTTTTTTTTTTTGGATCAGCTTTATTTCAATTAGTGAAATTACNTTTTTAGGCATTTTAGTGCTTAAACTACAATTTTTTTAATTACAAAAGGTAACTTTTTTTTTGTTTTTTTTTTGGATCAGCTTTATTTCAATTAGTGAAATTACATTTAAAATATTTTTAATTACAATAACAATACTGGTCTGTCAAGCTCCAAAATGACAATCAATTAATAAAAGTAGAAACCATTCGACAACTTTGCAGTGAACATACAAGTCTTTAAAATATCAAAATTTATCTAGTGCATTCGAATGCATACAAAACACACAAGAATCAAGTTTTTGAAGAATCTTTCTGAAGATTAATGATTACTGGTCGTCTCCTAGCATTTTGGATATTCTGTAAAAATTCTCTTTTTATGTTCAGCAGAATAAATAAAGTCATACAGGTTTAAATATGAGAGTGAGCAGATTATTGTTTTTTTTTGGTTATCCATTTAAAAACACTCATTCTCAACTAAATCTATATGCTTTACATTTCTGTAAGCTTGAGAATGAGAGAGGAAATCTCTATAATACACAGTCTTTACCCTCAAGGTTCCTCAGCTCCCATTGATCCTAGTCTCTCCATAAACATGCCATGTAAGAATGCATACAGTACAGCTCCTGCTTTCCATGCAGCTGGAAAGCAGGAGCTGCACTCCAAACTCCTCACCAGCCCATGTGTTCACTCTATATGCCTATGATAGTGCTCTATTGTAGCTCATGATGAAGCGCTCTGCCTTTATAAAGTATAGAGAAGTTGTGATGCAAGGAATATCATTTCTAGGCCCAAGGCGCTACCCAATAGAGCTTTCAGTTAGCTACTAGGCTCACGGCATCACGGACATTATTGATTCATAAAAGATGAATCTCTGCCTGGGCATCTGAGATTTTTAGTTTGTTTTGGCATCTGATACAGTGTTTGGACCCAGAAACTGTGATATGTGACATCAGACTTAACAAGCAGATGACTGCACACCTTTAAGAGGCACTTGGAATGTGTTCCAAACAGATGATCGTGGATACTCACACTGTGCCGTTACCCTTAGGCAGCCCCAATGCATTCACTGGTGGTGGTGGAGGTGGTGTGGCCGGAAGCACCGACACCAGAAACCCGGCTGGTGACTGTGGAGTGGACGTGAAGGGCGAGGAGGTGTCTGAGCGAGTGGGGCTCGATGTGACAGGTGGAGGAGGCGGTGGAGGTGGAGGAGGGAAGTCTTGTGGCAAGCCAGCAGGAGAGGATAGAGTGCTGGAGCTGAGAAACGGCGGAGGGGGCGGCGGGAAAGAAGGCGAGCTGGGAGACTCCACGCTGCTTCCTTTGGACAGTGACGGCTGCTGCTGGAAGAGCGGAAGGGTGACGCGGCTGAAGGGTTTGTGGGGCGTTGTGGGGGACAGCGGACTGGAGCTAGAGGAGGTCGAGGACTGCGTGCTGTATCCGATCGGTCCCCCGCTTGTTGTGGGACTCTGAGCAGCGATGAACTGCTTGGGCCGGGCATAGTTGAAAGTGCTTGTCTGCATGGTGCTACTCTCCAGCTCCTGGAAGGAGGGAGGAGGTGGGAGAGGTGGAGATGGAGGCGGGACTTCCTGAGGAGGGGGAAGCTGTTGTTGCTGCTCGAGAAGGATCTGATCTTGAAGCTGCTTCAGTTGTGCCGCGTTTCTGCAAGGAAGAAAATGAAACAAATGGAGTGTTTAGCATCACTAACTATACACATTTTACTATAATTGCACAACCTGACAAACATTAACTGAACTAATGTCAATATCTTCAGATAAGGTTTGCAGAGCATGTTTGCTGCAACTAAACCTGGCTAAATATAACTGTGTACACAATTATAAAACTGATAGTTCCGGTCCTGATTACTCAATACAGCATTCCTGCCAAAACCCATGGCAGAAAAAAAGATGCTCACAGTATGATAAATCTGAATCTGCTTAAGAAAATCCTTTCTTTTTTTTATTTTGTAGTAACATTTCAACCAACTAATGACCATGTTCCAACAACATCTTAAGATGGTTTGATAGCNAAGATGCTCACCGTATGATAAATCTGAATCTGCTTAAGAAAATCCTTTCTTTTCTTTTTTTATTTTGTAGTAACATTTCAACCAACGAATGACCATGTTCCAACAACATCTTAAGATGGTTTGATAGCTGGTTTGTTTCTGGTCCAACATGGTCTACCAGGTTGCGTGAGCAAAAAAACCCAAAAAAAGCTAGAATGTCAAAAACAGTTACTACCCAAGTTGAATGGGTTTGCAGACACTCCACAGCATTTTAGGCTCTCATACCATATTGCTTAGATTTACGTTAAAATATTTAAATAAAATTGTAAAATAAATTGGACAAAAATGCAGGAATACATTATCAATTTTATAAACAGTTTTGTCCATTCAAAAAGTACATTTAATTAAATTAATGTTTTAAAATGTAGTTAAACACAAATAAATTTAAATGCACTTTTAATTGGAAAACTGTTTAATTCATGTTTTACCATGCAATTAAATATAACCAAAACACCACAAAGAAAAAAGAAAACAAAATGAAAACAAAAAACTTTGCACTCTAAAGACTATTCTGATGACGTAGCGCTTTATATATTTCCATCTTTATTGATTTATTAGAGACGGACACAGAGTTCAGTGAGTGATGTCATAAAAGGCCCTCTCAGGGTCAGTGTATCATTCTCACAGAATAGATGGCCCATCACATAGGAGAAAATGAACTCCAGAGCCTGCAGTGGTGTAGTGTGTAACTATAAAGGACATGTATGAATGCACATACAAGTGTCTGTACAGCTCCATATGGGCAGAAGATTTCATGCCTAGTTGTTTGTGCGGTTAGGCATGTCTGTGTGTATTTGTGCTGAGTTTCTGGGAAGGAAACTACAACCCGCTGAAAAGCGAGTGATATGCTATCTTGGGTAAAGTTTAAACTACACTGTCAACAGCATATAAACAGCATGGAAAAGGATGAGATGGAGATCTCAGCGATGCGTCGTGTGAATATGGGTTTTGGCTGATGATAGAGCATTAACTGTCCAATGTTTGGCCTCATGGTTCACCCTTATACATTGTCCTTTTCACTGCTAAACATGAGAAATTTGCTGCCTACAGTCAGCTTTCCATTATCTGAATTCTTGTGTCCCTGGAAGACATGTTTTGTTCGAAACTCAATTTATCTCACTTCTTCTGCAGGCTCAGCCCCACTCTCCCGCTGCCTTTTTTTTTGGCAATTTCTAGACACTTTCTGTGAGCCTCAACAAACGGATAACCTTAAACGAACCGATAACCAAGTCCAGATGCTTTTCACTGAAATTTTATCATTGGTCTTCTATAGATGCATTCAGAGCAGCATTCAACATTTTTCTGCTGGTCGCTCCGTAAAGAAACCCAAAACTTGAATTAAATGCGTAATTTCGATGTGTGTGTTTCACAAGCGGATCGGAGTGGTAGGCCAGCCACACTCCAAACTCCATTTAATCTAATTATTTCCAGATGTTGACTAATGAGTCACTGTGTTTTCCTTCCTTCTCTCCATTTTTTTGTAATGGAGGTGGAAGCCCTCCCTCCAGCCAACTGATAAATCCTCAGATTTTGGGTCAAGAAAAAGAGAAAGGGAGTATTCAGTTTGTGTTGGTAATCCTTCGCCAAGCCTTAACCTAAAACTTAGAGTGCAAGTTTATCAAATAAAAGGATTCATTGAAGAAAAGAGGAGATTAAATGATGTAACAAATGGTGATTTGGACCACATTAAAGGCATAAGTGACCACCTAAAACCTTGCCTTTTCCCCTTTTCTCTTTTTTCCCTGTCCGTATGTTCAAGTATCCATCAAAAGAGCACTTTTACAGGAATACTTTGGCAGCTGGTGAAAGGCTCTTGGACTCAACCGCCTGTGCTGCTTTGCTTTCATTCCTTTTTTGGCTCTGTTATGAGTTCGAAGCACCAGCGGCTAGACTCTCACTTCTCTACCTTCTTGTCTTTGGGTCTTGCTTTCTCTCCTAAATCCCTTTTTAAAATTCCACAATAATGTCTCCTTTATTCCCTCACTTTTTAAAATCAGAAAGAACTACAATTGCAAATCTAATATGTCTTTTTCTCCATCTTTTTGCTTTTCCCTTCTCCTCCTCCCCCCTGAGTGAAAGCTGCTGGATAATGGCCGGTAAAGGTCTGGCGTTACGAGCCCCTCCAGAAATACCGCTCCGACTCTTAATATCCCACTTAATAGTTTCCAGCATTCAAGGAATATCATCATGTTCAATCACAGGCAGCCATTTTCTAAAAATAGCTCTTGCAGGTTTCTCCACTTATTTTTTCCTTTTGCATTTCTGGAATTCCTGACCAGTAAACCTGAGTTGATGAAGGAAGGTCAGGATATAATCAGATTGCCTTAAAAGGCACCGAGTCTGCAAATAGAAAATGCTACGGTACCTTCCTGCTCAAAATCATGTTCATTCATTAGAGAAATCTCAGATTTAACAATCTGTGCAGTGCATTTCTTGAATATTTACTGAAGTGATGAGTTCAAATAAGCAGGAAGCAAAGCATGACATTAGTTTTCCAGTAACATGGCACTTGAACAAATAATAGTGAAAAACACTACATCACAATCTTCATTTACATCAATCAGTCAACTGTGTTCTCGAAAACATGGAACTATTTTGTCTCATAAATAAACCGATTCAAAAATGATTTGTCATTCTGTTGAATTTTTTATATTGAATTCATTAGTTAATTTAATTATTTAGCAGTTTTTTATGCATTCAATTCTTTTTGTAGTATGCAACTTAAAGTTCTCTGTTCAAGTATAATAGTAACACTCAAATTA
>SCHK01006088.1:0-12548 GCA_004124795.1 Poropuntius huangchuchieni
TTTGTTTGTTGATTACAAAGTACAAAGCAGATGAGGAAAACCTGGATGCCGGGTGTATTCAAAGCACCGCCATTAGCGGTACTGTTTACAGTGCGTGGAATGGTGTGCTGGGATTGGTTGAGAGCGGATTTATCGCATTCTGCAAAGAGAGGACACTGGCGTTTATCGCGTTTTGGAAAAAAAGGGAGAAAACATGACAGAATAACAAGGCAGATACTGCATTTTGCGAAAAATCAAACAATACTGATTTTGGCATTTATCGCGTTTTGGAACCAAACTCTTCATATATAGATATTTAAAAACAATTATCTATTCTATTCGCTATTCTTTTTTTTCTTTTTTTTTGGTTTTTTAGGAATTACAATTACATAAATTCCATACCAATTTAGAATTTTTGAATTTTTCCCAAACCAGCTAATACCATATTGCATTATAAGGCTAAAATATTATTATATTAAGTCTAAAAATATATCCAGGGTTGAAGTATATTATGAGGACCTTTGATTAAGAGCTTGTTTAACTACAGATCCACAACCAAAATAAAAGCAGGAGCTGCAGCTTGTGGTGTGTGGGTGGGCCTTTCGCTTCGAGAACTCTCCGCAGATCAATCTCTTTTTATGAGGAAAAATAAGGTGTGAAATCAGCAAGCTGTTACTATTGGTAGAGGATGCTTCTCAGCTTAATGACTTGGCAGATGAGCAGAGAGCAGATAACCCTGAAGACATCATCTTCGACTGTTTATACAACCTACATCCATCACTTGGATCTCCTTCTAATAAGATGGCCAGCGCAGAAGAAGCAGCGATATATTAGAGGACGGAGGATGAGCGTGGAAGAGTCAGCTGGCGTTCGGGAGGTGACCTCTCCGTCGCAGTGAGAGATTGGGAACTGCCACAGGGAGACAGACAGTCGGGTTGGCAGCTCTTGAACGTTGCCCGAATCATGCCATCTGACACGGGGACGAGAGAGAGCAGAGAAACAGGGCTGCCAGCACTGGGCACACACATGGTTAAGGGCCGGCTGCCATGACTCCTGCCTCTATGTCAGGACTTAGAGGGCTGGACAGGGTCCTTGCTATGGGTCCAAACACCCCTGCAGCCCCCACCGCACTCACAATCAGTCCTTGAGTCCTCTTGTCCTCAAGCGATGCCATTTCCACATAATGGCAATACATCAAACTGGAAAGACAGACTCGGAGGGGCAGGCCAGGACATGTCACCTTGGAGTGGGTTTCAGGGTGTGAGGTCAGGTCTCGAAGCCTGTCAGCTTGGTGCTGGGCTCAAAAAACTGCCAAGGCCTGTCTTCAACAGCTGTGGCCAGAGCCTGAGGTAAGAATCGGCCCGGCTCACACCTTTGCTGAATAACAGAGGGTCCGTTCCTCTCCAACTACAGCAGATGAAGGTTAGGACCAGGGGCCATGACAGAGGGTCTCGGCCCCGTGTAAAAAATAGAGCAGAAACAGTTAGTGCACAGAATATTGTTGAGAGATTCAAACTTGCAATGCGCTGATTCACATAAATAAACACTGGACTGAATACTACATAGTAGCATTGAGTATACTACAGTGCAAGGGTTACTAGAAAATGTCAACATTAATATTAAAATTAATATTTGGAGTGAATACTTTTTTTGGAGAAATTTTGGAGAAATTCAACCAAAGTAATGCATTCTGACAAATGCAGTGTTCTTCCACCATAATCAACAAAACAGAATTTGTTACATAAACGATTCAAATCTTAAGTAGTAATACAGAAATAAAAAAATATATATAGTTTTGTGGCTCTTTAATGTGTCGTGTCAGATTGCTGTGGCACCTCAGTTCAAGCGGCATGTGAAGCGATCATCTTTTCATATTTACTAGTTAAAGCACGAAATACAGTAAACAAGAATGGAAATCAGAAGAAAGTTTTATTTTAACCAAAGTTAATCTACTCATCTGTCTGATATGTTTGTCGGACAAAATGGTGGATTTGGCGATATGATTAGTCAGATAGTCAAATCAACTCACAATTGCGAGAAAACAAACAAACAAACAAAAAAAACTCTGATTTGCAAGTTTATATCTCGGAATTCTGACTTCATAACTTACAAGTACAAGTTTACATCTCACAAATCTGAGAAATAAAGTTTGAATTGCAAGTTTGTATCATGCAACTCTGAGAAAAAAATGTCATAATTGTGAGATAAAAAGCTATTTTTTATTCTTTATTCAGTGGAGGAAACAGGCTTCCATACGAGAAAGAGCTGAAGGCCAGCCTTAAAAATGTGCAATTGTGACAGATTTCATATTAGAAGTTATGCCACTTAAAACAGCTCTTCAACACACAAAGGTGCAACAGTGATGATCAGACTGAAAGATGAAATGTGCAAGGGATGTAACGCATCACCCTGAGTATTCACACTTCGGCAGCCTCATGCTGTGTGCCTCGACTTTTATGAGTTACTAATAATGTATATGCTGTGAAAAGGGGGATAGAGATGAGCAAAAACAGTTGTGCCGGTTGAAAGAGAGTCATGAAAATGTAATCACGCTGCCACGTGAGGCTGGAAACTGCATACGAACCAAGAAGATGCGATATTTGAGTCAACTTGGATGTTATTTGTGTCACGGAATTCAAATATGCTCACATTAAGTTTTCCGGCTAGACTTGGACATGTCAAAACTTATTTTCTTAGACGGTTATCAGCAGCCCACAGTTTAACTAAATGAAAGAGAGACGAGGGAATGAACGCCGATGAAAACGTTTAAAGAAATTTACAGAAGAAAACAAGCAAACACATTCAACTTGTTCTCGTCTTCTGCCATGATATGAACATGATCAGTTGAAGCTATATATACAGTGCATTGTATTTGAAATACAATACACATTTAATATAAATATAATCTTTTGTGTTGATGCCATGACAAGCTTGAAGATAAGTTTTACACATAGGCTTTAACGCACAACCAAACTGATGTTTTGCAACATTAACTCTACGATAAAGGAAGATGATTTACATAAGCGCACCACATTTTACTTCACTATGTCTTTCAAACACTTTCTTTTACATTACTTCAACTTTATTCATCCCTCTAACACACAGTCATGCTCACTGACAGCAGTGAAGTTATATCTACCGTGGTATAAATGATGTAGCAAAATCTCTACCGGTTGTCAGATCTCAACTCTTTCTTGGTGTATACAGTCACACCACCGAGCTTTATCATAAACATGAGCATATACACACAGACAATAAACCACTGAAAGCAGCGATAAAAACAAAAGGACAGAGAAAAGAGGCCGAGAGGGAGTGAGAGAGAGAGTGAGCGAGTGGAGAAATAAGAGCCCTAGTGATATATTCAGAGGAAGAGTTAAGATGAAAAGATGGGGCTGGTGGAAGATCAGAGGATATGAAAGGAAAGAGAGATGTCTGGCCTCTCTTGAGGGTCAGATATAAACACAGAGACCCAACTGCCAGAACTGGGCTACAGTACATCAAGTAGCTTTTATGTAATATGAGCTGAATTAAAGATGCGTGAGGTGGCGACCACAGCATTAATTACTCTACTGTCTGTGATGCTGAATTTGGACACAAGCACTGTTTTGGTTTGATTCTCACATCTAAAACGACAGCAAAACCACTTTGATGCTTTTACTAATTAGCCTGCCAGACAAAGTGACCACTGTTCTGTCAAACTAATAAAAAAGGCTACTAAAAAAAGAACAATTGGGAAGAGAACATGCCAAGTTTACGAAGTACTGTACTTCCTCTCAGTTTAAAGAGATACTTCAACCCAAACTGAAAATTCTGTCTATTCATTCTCTCGTATACCTGTGAATTACCCAAAGTCATGTTCTTCCTGTATCTGTGTGCTGATATTCTTTCCAGTGAACACAAAAGGACAGAAAAAAAAATCAAAAAATTAAAAATCAAAAACTAGTAAGAATTGTGTACTACATTGCAGTTTTCCTAAATAAAACATTTAGGTTGATAACATCTTTAATTTGAATTCAGAAGGCCTCATACACACACAAATCAATACAATATAAAGTTGCAAAATATAAGAAACATTTCTAGAAAAATAAACAAAACATATAAAAAATATATATAAAAAAATTGTCCTTTCTCATGGCTTACTGAGGAAGGTCGATAGAGCTCATGTTGCTTGTAATTTTTTTTTTTCTTTTTAATGATGATGCAAACTTAAGCAATGTGTGGGATTTATATGATTTCTAGCTTCAGAAGACATGAAATTAGTTCACAAGTCATATGGACCACTCTATGATGCTATTTTCATCATTTTGGAGTTTGAACGTCATGGCCACTATTAAGCATATGAAAAAGAGCCGTGTAACCTCTCCAAAATGTCTCCTTATGTGCTTCAAAAATAACTGCACTTGAGTTTTGTAATGACATGTGAGTGAGTAAATAATGAGTGAATTGTCACTGTTGGGTATATGGTTAACTATTCCTTTAAGAATGAACTTCAAATTATGGTTGCCACATTTCTTCCATGCTTCTGGCATTTTTTATAAGATGCTGAGAATGTGGCATATGAGCACAGGAGTCTTAAGGTCATGGATTCACAATATCTGGCCAATACCTGAGCAGAGAGAAATATTGAAACAGGCTGCTTTTATATGACATGCATCCACATTCACCGCGTGACATAAGTGACCTCCCTTTGTCCTCGTGATACCCTCACAACTTCAGCTGCCAGAGAAGAAAGAAATAAAGAAAAACAGATTTCAGAGTGCATTACCTTTAGTCCCAGAGATGAAGCGGGAGAGAGGGAAACAATGTGAGTCGGGAAAAAGGCTTTGATTCCTGCAAGGAGGAGAGGACTGGTCTAATAACAGACTTGGGATTAATGCCGCCTAAATGATTTGTTATTAGACACCAAGCTGGTTTTGACAATCACCTTTGTAGTCTGTAATTTCAGCTAAATGGTCAGTGATTCCTATAATTTCAGCCTAATCGTTTTCTCATTTTCCCCGGGCGGCCTGGTTCACGCATGCTTGAGTTCTGCAGGACAGGTTCGCTTCAGCAGCAAAATCAGGACGGTCTAAGATTGAATTGCTAAAGAAATGAGGGTTTAAGCTGGGGACTGCAGTTGTACTGCGGAAGAGAAAGAGAATATGAGAAAGTCAAACATCTGAGAGAGCCGTTTTGATAATACTTTATAATAACTTTCATTAAAAAGTCAATAGAGGAATAGTTCACCCAAAATTAAAATTCTACCATCATTTACTCACTCTCAGGGGCTCAAGCTTTTTTTAAAAAAGAAAAAAGAAAAAAAAAGCACAATAAAAGTAGTCCATACATTTTTCAAAATTCCCAAATGTGGTTTGAAAGCTATGGCAAACGTCAGCTTTTTCCAATTAATATTTACTCAAAATGTATATTATGGTATATATAGGTATTTAGACTAATTTTACAGTGCTTCGCAGTCCTTTTAAACGCGTTAGCCCTTGTGAAACATCTCTTTTTGTCTTCCATGAAAAATAGAAGGTTTGAAATAACACGGTGGTGAGTAAATAATGACTGAATTGTCAGTTTTGGATGAACTCTTCTTTAAAGGCATCAAAAACTTTTGGGGGACTTGGCATTCCCATCAGGAGGGTCTGTGATAGTTTGTGGAGCTCAAAGTCAACCCGAGTTATGATGCCAAAAAAAAAAAAGCTGTCAGAGTGTCAGCCAACTCTGCCTTCAGTAACGCTCTGTCCCTGTCTGCTGCTATGTGTTCAAACAAAGCCAAAGAGCATGCTGGGAGAAATAAAAAATAGAGATAGGTCTAAACATCTGGACCAAGAGTCAGATAAAAAACACACAAAGCTCTCTGGCCATCAACATTCTTCAACCACCTTCTTCTGTGTTCAGCAGAAACGACATGATACTGAGTAAATGGCGACAGAATTTTCGTTTTTGGGTGGACTGTGCCTTTAACTTAGAGACTAATTTGATGTTTTACATGTAAGCATCACAGTTCCAGAGATCGTATTTGACGTTTCACAATCCCTCCCGTGACTGATCTGTGCACCTACTCTTGCCCAGACGTCAGAAATCAGTGTGAGGAGCTGAAGTCACACAGACAGACAGAAGATACCAACAGTGCTTTGAGGAAAAACAAATTGAAAGGGCTGTCTCCATGACGCAGCATCTGACAGACACGTCCACACACACACACACACACGCACAGAGGAACTACATCCTGTCAGTCACGAGTGTGTGCTGGTGTGTTTGAAGCATAATTGAGATGGTGAACCATGGGCTGCTGAATATGTATGCATGTCAAAAAGAGATCAAGTCAAAGACATGAGACGGTCTCTGTCAAGCCCTTAAACGCACACACAGAAATTTAAATCAGAAAACGTGATAAAAAAGCAACCAGAAAGGCAATACCATTTGTTGAATATTGTTGTTTCTGGTGAATTGCTTAGTAAGTACTTTGTATACACGTGTCTGCTAAATGCATAAATGTACACTACTGGTCAAAATATATATTTTTTTAATATATTTTTGAAAGTATATTCAATCAGCATATTGGAATGACTTTTGATAAATCATGTCACACTGAAGACTGAAATATTGGCTGTTGAAAATTCAGCTGTGCCATCAAAAGAATAAATTACATTTTAAAATAGAAAACAGTTATTTTAAACTGTAATAATATTACACTATATTACTGTTTTTTCTGCATTTATTTATTAAAATAAATGCAGCCTTGGTGAGCCTAAGAAACAACATTAATTATTAAGTCTTATTTATTACAAACTTGTAACTGACTGGTAGTGTAAATGAGTAAAAACTATTATTTTTAAAATGTATTTTTTTACATTTATAATACTTTCTCCTTTCCTGGATTAATATCCAGAGACAATACATACTGTAGTAGACAATGCACATAAAAACAGTGGCACAACCAATAGTTTGAGATTGGACCAATGAGATTTCGGGAAACCTGTTTAACAACTATAATTATTCTCAAACCTGTCCATTATCCATAGGAGCACCACAGCACAATGCAGTATTCTCAAAGCTTCATTAGTATCTAGTCAGATATCTCTAAGACTTCATCAAAAATATCTTAATTTGTGTTCCAAAGATGAACGAAGGTCGTATGGGTTTGAAACAACATGAAAAAATTTTCATTTTTGGGTGAAATATCACTTTAAGTGACAAGTCAAATATTTCGTTCTGTTTTCCTGGTGAAGAAAGACCAGAAAAGTTCATTATAAATACTTATATCTACTAAAAGTGACTTTTGACAACTTTGCATATAGATGACCTCAAAGCTAACAGGCATAAACTAAAAGCTACAAAACTTCAGTTTTAATATCATGGCACTTTAACTTTGAACATGAAAGCAACTTGAAGGGGTTATGGGAAGGATCCATCATCCCGTCAGCATATTACTCCTCATAAAGAGGCAGTTGTCTTTTACAGCTCTTATACCTGCTCTCTAATTCCATATGTTACCTTCATATTCTATCTTTCTCTTTCTGACCTTTCTCCATGATTGACTTGACAGGAGAAGATGGCCTGAAGGAAAGTGTGTCGTTAATAGTTTAATGAGGAGAAACAGAGTGAGCGACATCACACACAAAAGCTCATATTTAACACTGCTTGACAACGGGGGCACCCAGATGTAATATTTCCTGGAACTGCGACAGGCTCCCAACATATTGCATTTGACTTTTATCCAGTAAATCTGTTTTAAAAGACTGTAAATAGTTCAGCCAGAACCAGTAATACAGTGTTTCTGCTGGGCTGCACATGTTCTGGAACACAAAAAACCCTTAATAGGCGGATGTTCGGAAGGAAACAAATTGAATACGTGAGAGGTCTCAACTCAGTGACCTCTTAGAGATCAGAGAAGAGGTGCACTTCTGCAGTCCACGAGGGAAGGGAACATTGAACATTAGACAATGGCTGCTTCAAACTGCTGAGAGTCACAACATGTGATTCATAAAAATACATTCATAAAATGAACTTAATTAAATGCAGATCACTAATTGCAAAAGCAACTGAATTGAAAAGAGAATCAAACAGAGCGGACAGGAATGACATGGTTGCAAAGACCAGATTTCAGATTCCATGTCATTCCCAAAGAGATTGTTCACACAAAACTGAACTTTTTCATCACTTACTCGCCCATGTCAAAAAACACTGATTCTCAAAATATCTTCTTTTATATTCTACCAAAAAGAAATATGTGTCATACTTTTGAAAATCATACTGAGATCATACTTTAAAACTGTAATTAGTTTGATGGTAAAATTTAAATTCCACTTTAACAATGCACTGTTTTCAAAATTGGCAAAATGTCAAAAAAATGAAGAAAAATACAACACTCTCATGAAAACTGATAATAATTTGTAATAGCTGAAAACCTTGTATGGTATGATAGTCAAGTTAAAATTGTTATCAAATTTATTTGTATAGAGCTTTCACAATACACATCGTTTTAAATTTTCTGTACAGAAAATTCATACTAAGTTGTTTGGTGACAGTAGTGACCCAGAAATTCAGCAATTTAACTAACAAAGATGGTGTAATGTGACATTTAACAGAAATCAGGAAGTTAATCAAGATACATCAACAATCAGACTCAAATTTGTATTATCTACATAAATGCCAAATTATTATTATTTTTTTGTAATTTGATGTTAATTTACAATTCCACTTTTTACAATTCCAAAGTGCTTTCAAAATTACCGAAATGGCATTAAAATGGTGGGAATATTATATTGTCTTTTATAAAAATGTTAGATTTTTTTTTTTTTTTTTTTAATAATGGTTTCACGTTTTAGGTTTAGGTCAAATGTATATAGTACAAACCGACTCTAGGCATCTCATATGAATTCTCGCGACTTCTCAGGGGATCAAGTTTAAAAAACTACAGCAGAGTGAGGGAGGATAAAGATATTGCGTGTGTGATATGAGAAAGAAAACTCATTTCTCAAAAGGGCCCGTTTTGTTTGTTTCCTGCACAAAGGCCACATTATAGACTGACTGTTCTGTATTTCTGGCAAGGATGTTTGAGTCGAGATGCCTTTGTGGAGAATATGTCTGTTTTTCAAATGGTAGGACCTGGCGGCGATGCTTTTTTATTTCCTTTTGCTTTTTGGCAGTGAAACCCAAATCCTTTCATTGATTGGCAAACCTACAGACCCGTACTGTTGGCACGGATGCCTGATCCTCCAGCGGTGTCAAGTACAGGCACAAATCTTTCTACCTGCCTCATGCATTTCCATTTCTGGGTGAACAGACTCACATGACACTTAGAGCTGAATAAAAAGAAAACAAAACTAGCCTCAAATGATTCTATACTGTGCAACATTAAAAGTAAGGAGTTCAAAGGGAAGGTTTACTGAAAAGTGAACATTTTGTCAGCATTTACTCACTCTCACTTTGGGACAACAAAAGGAGATACTTTGTAGAAATGTTCCCTCTGCTCACTCCCATATTCAATAAGAGTGGATGGGGACCAGGTGCTGTCATATGCTCAAAAAAGCACCATAAAAGCATCATTAAAATAATTTGTATGACCCATGCACGATATTCCAAGTCTTCTGAAACCATATAATACTTTTGTTCAAGAAACAGACCGAAATTTAACTGAAAATCTTTGTTGACAGCCATGGTCACCATTCACTTGTACAGCAAGATATAGAATTTCACCATTTGTGCTACTCATTAAGTCATTCAGGTTTTGGGGAATTTTTTCTTCACAACTTCAAAATAAAATGAAATGAAAATATACAATAACGAAGAAACATTCCATGATCTTCGATCATGATAGCATGACGATGATGACAAGGAAGAGAAGTGAAAGGAGGAAAGCATACGAACACACTCTATCTTTCAAGCAACAAAGCTTTCCTTAAAGATTTACAGAGAAAGATAAAAAGAAACATTTACATTATATCTTTAAAATATTCTTCTTGAAGTTTCAGAGCCTTAGCACATGTACCTTATTCTATGTCATAAAACAGACTCTGAAATATCTTTAAATCTTCATTCTGACACTCCATAACACAACATGATAAAATGACAAGCACACGAGTAATTCTGAGTTTGTGCTCCAACCAGACAGGACTAAAAACACAAAAGAACATTTCTGTTGGTCACATTAAAAGGGAGTCTGGCTCCCTTAATAAAGGCTTAGAAAGTGAATACAAAAAGTCTTTCCCTTTACACATATACAATATATTTTATCAATGTTTTCAGACAACACTCGTCTAGGAAAGTAACCACAATATGCCACTTCAACGCTTTTCGTAAGGATCTGTATTAGATGTACTTTCCAGTAAAATATTAAGCGGCATTTTCAACATCTTGAAATGTTACTAGAGCACCAAATTAGCAAGGATCACGTGAGACTTAAGACTGGAGTATGGCTGCTAAAAAATCATCAAAGGAATAAATTAATTTTAAAATATCTTAAATTAAGATTTCTTTCAAACTGTAATAATATTTCACAATATTACTGTTTTTATTGTATTTTTGTTTAAATAAATGCAGCCTTGGGCATAAGACGTCTTTCAAAAACATAAAAAGACCCCTCAAACTCTCAAAATGTGGGTGTTTTCAAACTTTTGCACCATCACAACTAACTTTTCTCTTCTGTTTAGTATCACTAAATTCACCAACACTGATCCTGATTGGACTAGACAAAGCTTAACGGTTTGTGGCCTGTAAATGAACTATAGCTATAAAAAACTAATAGGTCTAAAATTCCTGTCTACATACAAAGTTGCATGTTCTAACCGACTGCTGTACAACATAAAGCTCATTGTATCTCATCTAGTTAAGACATGTTGAGGAAAAAAACACACACATACACACACAATAGCATTAATGATATTTGTTTTATGCACAGGGCCCTAAAAGCCAGTCACGGATCAAATAAAGAAACATCCTGACAGCCTCTTGACAACCCGTTAAATGCTTAAGGTCAAGGTTACGATGGACACAGGCTGAGCAGCTGCTCTGAGGATGAAGTCTTCACAAAAATACCAAGCCTTAGGCTGACTGCTCTCACACCCCAACCGATGGCCTCATCTTCACCCCCAGCAGACGAATGCAGAGTTATTCACCGGATAAGTGGGAGGCAAGCGCGTACACGCATGTTGGAGTAAGAAGGGGTGAGATTAGTAGAAAGATCAGAGCTGAGAGATGGAAACACAAAGAAAGCGGGTGAAAGAAAGGTTGAAACGACTGCAGCGTGTGCGATTTGTTTTCTCAGACAGCGCCTGGAGCTGCGTGCGCAGGTGGCCGCGTTTGACACCTTACGCTGAGAGGCATAGCACGACAAGCCGTCTGCTGCGAGGTCCACCGGACGCTTTTGCTCTTAACCCTTTCTAATTCCATCATAAAAGGAGGAAAAGAGAGGAAAGCAAGCCAGGGGGTGAGTGGGAGTGTGTGGGCCGAATCAGAAGGTACACAATGGTAGAAGAGAGGAAGAACGGTTACACAGCGAGGCGTCACGCGCTGGGCCTCTCCACTTCGGGACGGCTCGAAATTCCTCACAGCAGATGGTCCTTCAACCATCCAAGCTGAGGAGAAGACAGAGCGAGTCCACTAAGATGAGCCTCCCGCGGCTCCTGCAAATGGCAGCAATAAATGGAGCTGTCTACAGAGAGGAGGATGAGAAGAAAAGGAAATTGTCATCACCGACGTGAGAGGAAATCAGGCAATTATGCAAAAAGACTTGAGAGAAATGGAACCGTGAGATGAATGTGAGAAATTGCTTCAACAATTTACTAAATATGACTGTTGGGAATTGGAAGAACGACGCTGGTGATTTCCACACTGCGTATAGCTCGCTGCACTTTTACTACGAACATCAAACTATACATTTATAAAGCAAAGATGCAGTAGATTGATCGTAAGTGACAGTAAAGCATTTATATGCTCCATATATTTGAATTAAATAACACTTTTAGATTCAGAATTCTTTAAAAATTGTATCACTGTTTCTCCAAACATATGAAGCAGCAGCAGTTTCCAACACTGATAATAATAAGAAATGTTTCTTGAGAACCAAAGCATATGATTTCTAAGGGATCGTATGACACTGAAGACTGGAGTATTGAACATTCAGACATGTACACAAGCAAATCTGAGGCAATGGAACTTAAAATAACCTAACAACATTTAAATGAGCTATATATATATATATATATAATATATATATTTTATAGACAGCCAAATAATTTGTTCTCATTTTTGAGACAAGATCTTTGAGGAAACAAGTGACCCAGTCACACACACAAACCTCAAGATTTGGTGCACAAAACACAACAATGATAAAAATCAATAGACAATTTTTGAACGCATGAATCATTTTAAAGTACAAAATGAATTCAATGCATTACAAAACAACCTATTAAACCTGACTACGTCAGTAATAATAATGGTTGAAATAAAAATAGCAAACTTGTTTATTATTTATGCTGCAGTGCCTGCTGGGAACACCAAATTTAAGCAGGTTTAACAACTTTAACTCACCTATACGTTTATAAAAGGTGTGTGCATTTTGGAATAAACTGATGGGAATT
>SCHK01006102.1:7648-31875 GCA_004124795.1 Poropuntius huangchuchieni
TTAATGAGATTTCTCTCCCATTCTTATTCTCCAATGAAAGGTTAGATTTTTTTATATTTTTAAAAGAAAAGATCAAAAGGATTAATTATACAGATTTATTTTCACAGCTGCCTTTGATCATATTTATCAAGGGTATGAATAATTTTGAGCACGACTGTATATTTCGTCCACATGCTGACCTACATTTAATTTACATATACAAGCCACAAGATGGCGCCAGTTCATTATCTGGGATTTAAACGGAAACGCGTATGTGATTATTACTTTGAACACGGGGTGTCGCTATATTACATATTATGTTTGAAGGCGTCCTTCAGGACACTTCACATTACTCAACACCCAAATCTTAAATCTTAAGTGTGGAGACGGTCCGCCTCTTAAGACCATAATCCCTCTTTTAGAGTCCAGATGAGATGAATGCTAGTGCTTATCAAAGTTTGACCACAGGCCACTTTTGCACTAAACTCTAGTTCTGTGGGCAAAGGTCTTTTTGGATTGAGACTACAGACAATCAGAGGACAGATGTGCTATTTAAATAAAGTGACTCACACTTAGACATTGTTGTGTAGGCCTGTAACAGATCATATGCTAAACACAAAAAAAGTCCAAGATGACTCTATCTAGAAAGATTTTTGCCAGATGCACTGTACTTTTACTTTTTAACCAGTATTTACTTGTTTTTACTTACACATAGCCTTTCATAAACAGTTTCTCTTTAGATTTTTTATCTTGAAAGTGTCTGTGTTGGAAATGATGTTTCATATCAAGAATATATTAATCACATAAACAGATGTAGGTGGAGATAGAGTGAAGGCAATTACTTTTCTCCTTATTTTTAAAACAGAAAACATTATATTTTCAGTATATATATATATAAGAAACAATTGGTGATTTAAAAAGTGTACAATGAGTTCTTTAAGAAATGATACTGAACCACATATTTCTCACTTTCAGGTATGATTTATTTTCTTGTGTAAAAAGAGTAAGTACAAAGCAAAAAAAACAAAACAAACTCTTAAAGGAGTTTATGAAACTCGTTGATCTGACAGTCTGTAGAAATAGACAATCCCCACAAACATATACAATCCACTCTATATTATAGAGTTCAAATTCTAATCCACGTCTGTATTCCCACTGCCCAAGGCCCTTCCCACCCTATAACACAAAAACTCCCCTCAAGCACAATATGTACATCATCCCAATGATCAAAAAGCTCACTGAGACCAAACTGCAGCCATGCTGAAATGTGGAAATGTTTTCAAGAAAAAAAAAGGGGGGGGGGGTATTCTCCAAGAATGGCTGGGAAGGAAGGGTGTGTGAAGAGATATTAGTTAGTCCAAATAGTCAGGAATGTAGCCAGTACAAAATATACAATGCTTGATTGTTGCCACAAAAAAACAGGAATGATTAAGGAAAAAAATCGGAGGGCTTTTCTTTTTTTGTGATCTTAAAAACTCCTCGGCTTTGGTTTGTTCAAGTGTCCAGTGACCAAAGAATAGACAGCTCGAGAGGGGTGCAGATTGCTTTCCCACACTCTGAATAGAGCCTCACTCCTTCACCCGGCTCACCCCTTCACTCTCTTTTCTTCCATAAGTGGAGGAGAAAAGTTTCTATCCCGCACCTGCAGCATAGATGAGAGGGAGAAAAGTTAACTCAGAGCACACACACACACACACACACACACACACACTGTGGATTCAGGCGGACTGCAGACAGTCTGGCGCCAAATGGAAAACTTTCATTTGCTAGAGCTGATAGGGGAATCCAAGCTTGTTTGCTGATTGGCACGATGACCAAAAAAATTAGGACACTGGACAGACTTTAATACGTAATCTATATCATTGACCAAAAACATGAAATTCAACCCATGGATAATGACTACTAAATTAGTAACTCTAACTGCTTTATTTGATCTTTAAAAGATACCATTTAAAACATTTTCCAGCCTAATATCATGCAGGATATGCTTTTTAGGTTCCTAAAAGAAGGTTTTATTCTTGTTTTTTTTTTTTAAAAAACACAATCTGCTTTAATGAACTCAAAACCAATATGCTGGTCTGAAGAACCTATAATGAAACAAAGACCATGTTTAATCTCCAAATAACCAAATAATTGTTCTTCATGTTTCATTCTAGGTTCTTGAGATCAGGAATGGTTCTTGATTATAAGAGCGTTCTTTGCCGAACCTATGAAGGACTGAAGAACATTTATTCTTCAAGCGAGTGTAGATTCATACCTAACAAATTTGGACTAATCTACAAATAAAATGATTTAAAATAACGAAACAGTAACGTACCATTGAACGTTGTCATTCTTCTGTCCTAATGGCACATAGCTTCATCCTCTTTGGAGAAATTACGGCTCATCTCTGAGTTCTACAGGAGGAAAAGACATGCAAAGTTTGAATTTCTTCAAATAAATTTTACACTGATTAATATACGGCATAAATTATAGTAATTAGGAGACAATAGCCTAAAAATAATGTCGCGCTCACCTTCATTGACATGAACATGTCAGGCGTGTTTTGTGTGTCAGTCTCGTTTTCCAGTGCAATCTGTAAATCGAAGATATAATCTATTACATGCTGAAGAATCTCCACTTGGCTCACGGACTTGTTCTGAGGGATGCTGGGCACCAGTTCTTTGAGTTTGGAGTAGCAGTCATTCATATCGGACAGCTCCTCAATGGGACTCTTGCAGCGGCTGATAGCGAGACTCTGCTCTGAGATGCAGCACACTGCTTCATAACAGCTTCTGACAGAGCGAACCGGACTGATCGCCTTCATTCTGGATCTGAGGTCTGACTTGCTAGTAGAATCCAACTGTAGAGATGTCTGAAGAAGTCTGGGAACTGAGACGAACTAGCTCTCCAGCCTGATAGATATCCAATGTTTGACTCTTTCCACGTCTCGTGCTCAATGAACGATGGAAGCACGAGCGGGCAGCGACCGCTTTTCAAGCGTTGCTTCGTGTAGCACCGCCCTCCCCAAAAATAAACAAACCCTCATGTGCTGCTTAGCCAATAGTAAGAGGCTTTTAAGACTACAGGCCCCGCCCTATGCAAATAGATAACTCGTGATTGGAAGCGTTGAGATGCCAGTCAGACAGAATGGTGGAATGAGGAAGAGCTGTCAGAACACCAGAGAGAGAGATATATATATTTTCTGTGGTGGATTTGAGTGAAGATTTGGGGTCAGTGAACCTAAACGGAGCTGGGCCAGCTTGTGCAGTAGATTAAATATAAACTTTGCTTAAAGTTCACACATGGTTTTCCCCCTAAGATACGTTTTATTATAATTATGTAGGCTATTGTTTTTATTTTATGTAGGCTGTACTGATTCTTTGTCAATATTGTAGGCTATGCAAACAATAATAATTTGAAATTATTTTCAGAATTCTATTTTAATTAACAGTATAAACTTGTGATTTAGGCTGCGCTAACCTTATCTATTTAAAAGTGAACGCTCTTGATCTCAACTGTAACATTTGTAGGCCTAGAGGGAAAAAGGGAGGAAAATGCTATCATCCGCTTATAATTATTCTATCTCAGCTAAGACATGATATGGATAAACTCCATAAATCTGCTACTCCCGTGACCTGCAGACAAACTGGCGTCGGGAATTAATTCCTTTAGGAGACTATTCTACACACATAGCCTCTATGAGATTAAATATCTATTTTAAGGCCCACACACAGAAAAAAAAAAAACAACCATCTAAAATGTAGCCTAAATAGGCTATTATATTAACTGCTGGTTCAAATTAAAACCCTAAAATGTAAATAAAATCAAAGTGCCTAAGTCACAACATGCAGTAACGAGTTCAATGTACTTTTTTCCAAGTAACGAATCAAGCTTGAAACTTTGATACCCCCCTCGATTCTCATGCCAAGAGGGATAAATATAGATCTTTTTCAATAAAACATCTCCTAATATTCTCACGATCATAGAAATATTAATAACCAACTCAGGAACCTCTGAACAAACCACCGCGCGCGGTTTTCTTGCATTCTAAAAGTGTTACTCGTTATCTAGCTATAAATAGATCATAACTATAGCTGTCTCCCATGGCTCTTTTTTTATATGAAGAGGAAGCTTCGCAAGTTACAATCAAACTATAGCCTGACTCTCGTTCCAGTTTTAACCCAGCACATTTTTAGTTTACATCAAGATGTGTCCCCTCTTTTCTCACAGTGCTGTTTTTGTGAAGGAATGCGCTGGCGGGCCAGCTGTGTGTCCTGTCCCGCTCCAGCTGTGTTGATCTAACGCGCGAGTCCCAGACAGCCTGGCGCCGGGCTCCCGACGTCATCCATTCACGCGCTCCAGCGCGCACCCCATCTGCAAAAGACTAGTCTCGGCCGTGAAGCCGCTCTGATTGGTCAGTACAGCTGTCAATCAAGTTATAAGAACCCGCCCGACCTCTCGCGCAAGACATGTAGACTTGCCCGCACAATTTATTTGCGCACACCTGGACTTACATTCAGTGAAGAGTTTTTCCGTGTGTAAAGCTCTTCAGTTTGGCTAGATTAGTTAAACTAATACAAAAGCAGCTCTGTTTTCTCAGACTGCAATAGTATAATAGTTCTCAAATAAAACACATTCCTGTTTTGCTTGAATGGTAGGCTATATTTTGTCATGTTCAAACCGGTGTTAAATTGAGTAGGCTACACTTTAGTCAAAGAAGACACAATATTTAATTTTTCATGAATAAAAAAAGAGGCTGTGTTAAGTCAGTTCAATAGGCTGTAGCCTAACAGGTTAGAATTTGCACTACTTGAATGACTGACTCCAAAGGTAACATTACAGCACTTTAAACCAACTGCCATTCTGTTTCTCACAGCATCATTCGTTAAAAATTCTAACCTGCGTCTAACCTGCCTATTAGAAATTTTAGAGACTGGCCTGTTCACACCTTTTATTTTATGTGCATGCAACCGGATGAATGCACTTTTTTGCAAGCCGTGCTAATTACTTAGGGTGCACAGAAACGACCCTTATATTTGATGTTCGCCTAGTTGCAGGACTGCAAGAAATTCAGCCTTTTCTTTTCTTGCAAAGATCAACAGCATGGGAAGAAGGCCTCTGCAGGTATCCATGTTGGGTTCGAAAATAGCAATAAAGAATAAAAAAAAAGAAAAGAAAAGAAGATGTGGGTGTGAGAGCAAGAAGTGGATGGACCATCAAAAAAATAAATAAACGTTTGAAATTTTGTCATGGAAATGTTTCATCATCTCTGCTGATAAGCAACTCCCTAAATGTTTGGTTAGGAGAAGCCGCTGTTTTGTCTCAAGCATTAGGCTTATGTTATCTAATAATAAGTACAGTATGTCATTGCCTAATATGAAGGACAGTTACTGACTGCCTTGAGTAGGCCTATGTGTCCCTTTCAATGTATACCTGCAATTTGGCTTATTATAGGCCAACTATTGGCCTAATGACATATTTATCTATTTGAACAAATTGTAATTCATTTAATTAATGTTACTTTAGTAATTTATATTTCTGCTTCACTCACATACATTGTTTTATACCAAATTTCGGCAAAGGCTTATTTTGGAACTGTTTTCATTATATGATCCAAATAGCATTTAAAAAAAAAAATCTAAAATGTGTAATGTATAAAGCAGTGGCACCTTTGAAAACATTGTTTCATGGATGTACTGCTATTTAATATTTGCATGATTATGACTGTGATATTGCTGTCTTAATTAGCCTAGCAGATTGTTAAATTCTAACTTCATTCATTTAAATATTATTTAATTTCACACCACAATTGTAGCCTATTTGTCCCTACTAACTGTTTACTCCATTTGCATTTATTATTATACTTCAATTTACACATTTCGCAAATACAAATGTGCAGTTCTGTCATGCCAATAAAGCACATTAAGCTAGAATGAAAATGTCCTTATCCCTAATCACGTGACGCACCACATAGAACTGACCTGACGTGCCGTTTGATGACAAAATGAAAACTACTTTAAGTGTTGGTACTGATGGATTCAACACAGGGGACACGTGAGGCGTATTTTCTTCTCTTTCTGTTTAGTTCAGTGTGACTGCGGTGTCTGTGGACCAGGTCCGGCACAATCGAGCCTGTTTTTGAGCGCATGGGAGAATGTGGCGACTGGCGTCAGTGAGTCTGCCCTGCTCCGCGTCCCCGCCCTCTGCTCGCCCCCGCGCCTCTGTGCAGCTGGACGCACACAATCAAGCCATCAACAATCGCCGTGCATAATTAGCGCGGCCCTCCACCCCCTCCCGCCCTCATCACTCCCAAAGAAAATCTTTCAAGGCGCTTTTTCCCTCTTCGTCGACAAAGCCTCTCTATTTGTCCAATAGCAACAAGGGATCGCCGAGAAACCGCGAGAATATTCTCCACAGAGAAAGGAGTGGCGACTTCTTTTGAGTGATAGATAGCGAGTGTGTCTCATACAGCAAGAGGGGTGACAAAACGAAATAATAATGAACAGATTTTGTTTGACATTAGCAAAAACTAAAAGCAATGGTCAAAAAGGTTGAAGAATGTGACCCTGGACACAAAACATATGGGTCTTTTTTTTTTCTGAATAAATCTGTGGAAAGTGGAAAGCTTATCTGAAAAAATAAGCTTTCCACTGATGTATGGTTTGTTGGGATAAGACAATAGTTGGCCGAGATACAACTATTTGAATATCTGGAATCTGAGGGTGCAAAAAAACAAAAAACAAAAATCAAAATATTGAGAATTTTTTTTTCCTTAATATCATAATGATTTTTGGCATAAAGGAAAAATTGATAATTTTGACCCCTACAATGTATTTTCGGCTATTGCTACAAATATACGTATATATTGACTGGTTTTATGGTCCAGGGTCACATATTAATATTATAATAAAACAGTAGGCCTATTGTTACTGAAATATAGTCAGCCTATCAACGTGTAGCAATCTAATTAGTTGTAGTAAAAGAATGAAGATAAAATAACATCTTTTAATAGTATCTGTAATATGCCTTGCAGTGCAGCCAGACCAGCACTAAAAAGTTTTGATGGAGATCTCTCAAAGAGAAACAGAAGATCATTATGAACAGATTTTGAGCCATAAATCCGGTGCCAGAGGTTTGTGCTTAAATTACATAACTGGTTGTGTTTGCATTGGTTGCACTGATCCAAGGTTAAGTAGGGCTACACAGTAGGCACTTATCCTGGGGTCAAACGCATGAGTATCATACAGCATATGCACCGATTATAAAAACAGACTGAGACAGGAGTTGGATTTAGATGACAGGAACAAGGGAAAAAGAGAAGGGATGAAAGAAGGATAAAAGAGGGCAAGATATTGTAAGAGACAGCGAGACAGACCTCAGGGAGATAAACCCAGGCCAAAAGCCCTCCTGTCCTCACAGACAGTTTTACTGAGTGTCTGCATGTAAATTAGAGCAAGTGTGCACACATTTCTTTCTGGGTCAACGATGCTTTGACATTACCGAGAGTTCTTTGGTCTTTCGACTTCAAAGTATGTGTACGCACACATATATGTACATGTTCACATGTTCATTTGAGATCTTTCCATGAGCAGATGATGTGAAAGAGCCATTGAGAAACAAACAGCTGATTTCTTGATTTCTCCCCTCCTTTTGCTGTTCCTATCCAGGTCACTGCCCCTTCCTCTCCTTCCTCAAGATGCTCCATACACACACTCACACAATAACTGACCTGATTTCAAGACCCAACGTGGATAGACAGTCAACTAATCAGACATAACTAACCTCTTATCTTCTGAGATGGCACCATTTGCTTCCTGTTCCAGTACACACGCATTGTCTCTGATTCAAATAGTCACAACAACACACTTCAGGTTCCTATGTGACTTTACGTTATGGTCTACAAGAAAGCCAAGATCATTGCTAGGGGGCTTTGCTTTGTGAAAAACATTATTTTGCATTTACAGTAATACATACAAAACACATTTAAAGGAAAAGTATTAAAGGAAAAAAACCCAACTCATCATGTCAAGCATTTAGAGATGTTTTTTATAACTATTCTATTGGAATATATTTTAAAATGTAATTTATGTCACATTATCCTTCAGAAATCATTTCGATATGTTAAGCTGGTGCTCAAGAAACATTTCTGATTATTATAGATGCTGAAAATAGCTGTACTGCCTAAAAATTTTGATGCATTTTGTAAGGAATTTTTGATGAATGGAAAACATTTATTTGAAATAGAAATGAACAAATAAGGACATGAAAAAATAAGGACAGAAAGCAAGAACATTGAACGTAAAATAATATCTAAAATAAGAGTTACACATTAAAAATGTATTAGTTTTATACATAGAACCTCTCAAATTCTTTCTCAGCAAATCCACAAAGCTGCTCAGTTTTAATCTTCAAACCATTGATTTAGTATGATTAAACACTTTAGATAAAACAACAGAAGACAAATGATATAATTATTCAAGGTCATTGCATTAATTAGTTAATAATTGCAAGACAATGGAGCAGCTAGTGCAGAAACAACAGTAAAGCTCAAGAGGTCATCAGGCCTTGATACGGTTGTGTTTTAGCTAATGGAAGGGTGACCGAACAAGATTATGGGGGTTGTGGTAAAGTTAAGCTTACGTCAGTTTAGCATTCCCTGTCTGTGTGTGTGTGTGTGGGGGGGGGGTGCTTAAGATAGAGAGCTGATGACCTTTGACTTGTGAAGAGGCCATATAGTGAGAAGCACAGAGTAATTAAGATAAGATTCACAGTGAGAAACGACTCCAGTAAACAAATTGTCCCGCAATGTCTCAGTGAGAAACACTTCAAATAAACAAACAATCATTTACACTATGAGTTTTAGATCAGCGATTATGAGTGTTTTGGGAAGGTGTAAATGTGATCATATGTTTGGGTGTGTGGATTCGGTTTGTGTGATAAGGAGGCACGTTTAATTGGAGGATTGTGTGTGTGTTGTTTGTAATGGGTGTTAAATAACCACAGAGATGCTCACCTGTGTCAACGGATTGAGTTAATTATCAGCTTTCAGACGTCTACCAAGGTCTGACCATCAGCAATGATGGAGAGACAGACAGAGATGATAAGCATCGAATCACTGTGATTGTGCAGACTTTACACAGCTAAAATGTGAGACTAAAATATCTGTTCATTAGTTTAGAAAAATATACTCTCTTTAAAGCACGGCGGAGACTCACACAGAAGAGAAAAAATGTTTAATAAACTGTTATTTTTATTTAATTAATTTATTTTTTTTGCATACAAAAAGTATTCTTGTAGCTTCATAACATGATGTCACATGGACCATTGAACGTGTCAGTTGCATTGCTGTCTATGCAGGGTCAGAAAGCTCTCGGATTTCATCAAAAATATCTTAATTTTTGTCCCAAAGATCAACAAACATCTTACGGGTTTGGAACGACATGAGGGTGAGTAATTAATTCATTTTTGGTTGAAATATCCCTTTAAAGTTGGCTGATATGCTTACTTTCCAGTGGAAGTGCTGTGGAGGTTGATATCTCCCCATAATAATAAGAACATATCTAGTATTATTTTATTTTTCACTGAGTTTGATGCAATGCATTTGGAACTGCATTATGGTCATAACTAGGTATTTTAGGCAGCATAATAAAGGAAAAGCCTTAATGTTGGAAGCATATTATGCCTTACAAGGCATTAAATGTAATAATTTTAATAAAATTAACTCTATGCAAGAGTAAATTTTCCACGGTCAGCCAAACTATTCTCATTGTTTAACCGTTGTATTCTGTGCCCATGGAGCCCAGTCAATATGGTTTCATTTTCCACTGTGAGGCTGATAACGGAGCTTGTCAGTCGTTGCTTTGGTAACACAAGTGTTTACATACTGAATGAGATGTAAATAGCGACCGCGTTATGAAGGATATGATCAGATGTTTGTGTTTTCTTGTTTTCCAAGACAACAAACAAGCGACCAATCCTGAGTGGCAGCATCACTACACGCACTTTTACCATAGTTCATGATTTGTAAACGCATAAATTTTGACATTTGAATCACATAACCAACTTCATATGTATGGATTTTCTGATGTAGTAAATTTGCTTGGTAGCTCACCTGATAAAAGATCTCTTGTGGAAGCAAGCTAAGCATTGTTGCTTTAGCCAATGAGGCTTTATTTTGTGTTTGCTTTCGTTATAGCTAACAAACTGTTCTTTTAAACCACAATAGAGCACTAACCTTTTAACGCCACAAACTGCACATTTCATTTTTGAACTGTTGCGACACGTTCATCTATTTTAGATAAAACTGAACAGACTTTAAGCACCACTCACTCAAATGTGCAAGAAACTGCGCATTATCATTTTGTAGAAATGTCGCCATAAGATAGATATTGTAGAGTCATGATTGAAACAGTTCAACACAACCAAGCGTCAAAGTCTTTAAGGACTATTCACAATACAACACATGAGAACAGTCATCTATTTCAGACTTTTATGGAGTTTGGCACCAGCTTGTGTGAGAATGGTCATCGGCAAACGCCATACTCCAGCAGCACCTGCTCAGCTTCAGGAGTTGTTGTAAGGGTTGCCATCATCTCAGCTGTGGTCTCTGAGAAGGTGGGTGGTAGAAGAGAAATTGTTTAAGGTTAAAGACAGAGAATAAGACACCCACTTTCACCCCATAAAACGCCACCGTATGATTTGTGATTTTTATGCCTCGCTGCAGCTTCTGTATTACCGTAACCTCTAAATGACATCCAACTAACATCTGGAAGATGTTATCCGTCACCTGGCCCAGGCTTTGTGCCGTAATTTGAGCTGAAGTCATGAGCGGTGCAAGATGTTGTCTCAGAGTCGGGTGCGTTGCTCTCGATGGAACCATAGAGCAGCGCTCGCGCACAGCAGGGGACCTTAATGCGGCATGTACGCACAATAGCCCAGATACGGTATTTTGTATGTTGTGGCGTTATTGTGTCTCTGTCTCTCATAATGGCCCATAATAAGCTCAGCAGCACAGCTGGCGTGTTTTGGAGATGGCACTTCCTGAGGGAGTGTTCCGCCGAGAAATAATGACGGCTTTGATTGGACGGTGGGGAGAGAGTGGCAGTTCCTGCTCTTTTGTTCCATTGTGCAGAAGATGGAATGGGAAAAGAGTGTGAGCGAGTGTGTTGGGAGATTATACACAGCTGTTGGAGATGTCATATTAAAGACACACTTCACACACACACACGTGCGTATCTTTCTGCCCTTCCCTGGCAAGACAACGCCCAAAAAACATAATATTATCACTTAAATCAGACAAAAGACAAATGCACAGGACAGGTGTGCACATAAAGTTTTGCGTAGATGCATTACTATGTATATACGACCTCTCTCAGCCTGTTAATTGCTACGATTATGAAATGCAAAGTTCTATGAACCCTAAAATCTGATATAAACATCACAATACCCTTATAGTTGTGTAGCGTTATTTTGGGATTGAGTGGCACTAGCTAGCAGTCTTTATAATCAAAGAAATAAATAAATAGCACCTTTATTTTAGGCGACAGCAGCATATGTTCTCATTCTCCGTCACAGATGCAGACAAACGTACACACTTTTTTTTTCTGTTTGAGTGAATTTTCCATTAGAGTCTGCAAAGATCACAAGTTGGGTTGTTTCCTGCCACTGCAAGAGCGCAACCACAGCAGCTAACCAGTATCTGCTCTCACTGCAGCACCCAGGGCATTAATAACACACTCATCTGCACACACTCACACACTTCTTTTAACCTCAGCTGCAAGTTCTGTCTCTCTAAGATTTTCCATCTTTGCTTTACAGACGACTGCATTACCCAAAAGTCACACCACACATGCACACACGCACACTTGCACACATGCAAACAAATGTATGTTCCTATATAGGCTTTGTATAAAGTTCTTTGACTTTTACCTGCACCTTTCTTCAGGTTTTGAATGATCATGCTACAAGCTGAACAAAATATAAAATATAACTACATAAAAGACTGTCAAGACAGAAACAGCTCATTAAGTGTAAAAATATATTTGTCCTATATGTATATATATTGACATTTGAGGGGGTCACATGGCCTATAAGTTTACAGTGGTGATAAATCAGAAGACAGATTTATTTTTCTTCCATATTGTGATGAACATCTGAGTGCAACTGATTGTTGAAAAAGAAAAAATATAGGATGAGGATTTGGTTTTTATGCATCAGTTGTTGATTGAATTTTGAGTGTGTTGCACTCAAAGTGTGAGGATGATTGGAGAAGTCCTTCATAAGTTCTCATTTTCACCTGGAAGATCCAATTATGACATTTTGATTAACATGATTTTGTAAAATTAAACTTATCCACATATTCATTGTTCACAATAGGATCTACAACATCAAGAAAACTGATTCAGGTTGAATTTTCATTTACTGTTGCCCTTTTCCATACAAGGAAAATGCATTGTGATCACTTGCTGCCAAGTTCATTTATATTTTTGGTTTATATTAGTTCTGGATTTAAACCCTGTTCCCCTTTGCATGCTAAAGGAGTGCTGTACCATGACTCTAATGGGTTTAACACATTAAAGACTATAAATAATTAAAGCTTTGTTTTTTAAAAAATGTGTTTTATCTGCACCAAGTGAGCTGCCAGGCCCCAAACTACCACTGCTGCCCCTGTGTACATGTTCATGTTAATGAACAGAATTTGTTGTAAGTGAGAGAGAAAAACGAGACTTGTAGTGTTTGTTTGACTGAACGTTTCCCTCTCTCTGTTTCTGATGGGACATCCAGATGTAACAGCAGACAGACTGTAGCCATAGGGGTGTCTTTATCGTAGTTGCCCTTTTTTGGTCTTCAAAACATTTACGAGCACATGTGTGCTTTTCATATTAGCCAAATGAGGGAAAAATGAGAGGTTAAGCATACATGCTTTAAGCTATATACACTAACATATGTGCTTGACATGTTTAGTTTGTTCCTTGACTCAACAAAGGTTCAAAAATCATTGACACACATATGCTAACTTTCTCTCAATCAAAATGCCACAACAATCACCGTAATCCCACCGTGATCCTTCCTTCCTCCATTTCTCACTTCATCTGCCCCCATCAAAGAGAGCAGAGGATGACTGGAGACATTTGGTCGTTGTGATCGCCCACTGTGAAATTGGCCCTTGGGCACGGATGATCGGACATAAGTCACAAACGTTGGTTAGTGAGCTGTGAGGTGTTGGATTTCTGCATTTATTACTGATAAGGAAAGAGTGGGAGGGGATACCAGACCCGGCCATGAGAACTCAAACAGACTTGTGTCTGTCCGATATCTCAGGATGGAATTCAGTCCATCTCAATTTCAACATTTCTTTCTCTCTGAAAAAACAGTTTTAACCTGTTACTAGCAATAAACGTTCTCAACATTGTCTTGCGTTACATGTTTCAGAAAGCAGAAAGTCTTTAAGTTTAAAAGTTATATCAGTCACACAGACAGGTTGTCCTCCACTGAACTAAGCTAGAATTTGAACTCCTAAAATATATCAATTTATCTTAAACAGTCCTTGTGTTCGGGAACTCTCCCTCCCTCTCTTCTCCCATCAGGTCGTTCGTTAGGTCAGATGAGACCTTATCTTGTTTGTCTGACACGCTACGCTACTTTTTTTAGACAACAAATTAATCAGTGTTTCTGTTCAAAATTGGTAAATCTACTAAGAGACTTGACAGCGAGTAAAGCTCACAAATCTAATTTTCAGTAATTTACAAGTCACTGCCTAGCAATAAAAACACTTGACATAAACCCACAGTTCTTTATCCACTTCCATGATATTTTAGACAACATAAATGGAAAATGTTTTCTCATCAATAAAAACATTTGTAAAACATTTCAAAAACTGAACTTTTGAACATTCAATAAATGGGAACATGTTCTTATATTTGGGTTGTAACATCTTGCCTAACATCATTAAGAACATCAGAACAGTAACTATTGACTGCTATTATCCCCTGTGAGGCGTACATTAATGTCATTTTTTTGAAACTTTGAAATGTAATTGTTACTTTTCTGAAATGAGGGAGCCTCAGTAACATATGCAGATGACAAATGCGACCTCCGCAGGGCCCAGTCTTCAAAATGAGAAAAAAAGCATGGTTTTGCTGTTACATAATTGTTATATAATTCTCTTTTAAGTTTAGCTTAAAAGTCTAACATATAAGTATGCTAGCCTATATATATATATGGCAACATGACCCTCTATTGGAAAATGTGTTCAATTAACTATATATTTTTTTCTTTGGCAATAACGGAAAAAAATAATGTTCTGACTTCAGAAAACCAAACAAAACAAAATAAATAGACTCCTGTATATTTATGCATTTATATGTATTGTGTATAAATTCTAAAATGCTTTCATAAAATAATTAATAATTGATGAATACAATTGCAAAGAGTGATAAAGTAATACAAAAGCTGATTGCTAAATAACTGTTTACCATTTCAGAGACATTGTGAAAGCTATGCAAATGTGTCTTGACTGGAAGCATTGCTGATTCCTCATAGTTTACACAGCGGTCTTAATCTTTAACTGGTTGTTCTGTTTTTGTGTAAGCTCATTTTACATGCTAGGTTCGTCACAGGTTTCGGAATATCCTGAGGCCACAGTCGTGATGTATGTGTGACCTCTTTACCCTACCGGTCAAACCCAACCTCTCACCTTTAACCTGCCATGTGACCTGCCCCTGATGGATTTTTGTAGCTGCTCCTCTGAGCTGTGAAACATAAACTGTACAGAAGAGAGTCGACAGGACAGCACCATCCTGACACTGAACGCTATTTGATACGCTATAACTCTGAAAAGTCACTTTCACTTTGAAACACTCTGTGTTTGCCTAATTATTTATGACAAATAATTCATCACTTGGGTTTTCCTGCTAACTGATTGCCCGCTTGCAAGATATATTAGTAAAATGGGATTCTCACCTTCCACAAACACTTGAAATAAACTCAGCAAATCCTTCAGAATATCTTAATCCTGATTGGTTTACATGTACCACACAAGAACTCATGTTCTCTGCTCTCTGAAGCATTCCAAAGAAATTTTCCAAGATCCAAAGTGCCCCCTACAGGATACTAGAGGATTTCATCTGCAGTCCCACACATGCAGTGATGTCAAACTATCAAACACACAGATTACATATCAACGTTAACAAACAAGTCAGTAGAATATTATTTATGGCATTCAAAGGTGTGCCATATGCATTACGTTTGAAGAGTATATGATTAAAATCAGTTTATAAATAATAATAAAGATAAATCAAAAATCAAATAGCTGTGAAAGACGATCAGAATAACAAAAAAAGCTCAAGGCTCTTAAGGGGAGACGTTCAAAGTCAAGGACACTGAACAGATGCTGAGTTTCCAGTCAAGGTTTTCACACTCCTACAGACTCATACAGTGAGGGGAACAAATAGTTAGATGTTCTCATGTGACTTCATGCCAACATTCAACTCAAAACAGTCAACAAATCACTTTCCCCGTCCGTGCTGTTTATAGATTCTAACATGGATCTACAAACCAGAAACCGTTTAAATCCCCACCAAGTACACTTGGGAAATGCCTTAGAGATGTGCACAACTCAACAAACTCTCTGGTGATGAAATAACGACTTTTCTGTCCTAAAGAGGAACCAACCAACCAGCTGGAGAAAACTGTTAGAATTCCCATTCATCTCAATAATGCTGCACAGCCTACGCTTCTTTCTTCTGTTGGACACGAAAGAAGATATTTTGAAGAATGTGGGTAACCAAACAGCTGAAGGTAGTTATAGTATTTTTGTTTTGTATAATGGCTACCGTCAACCCACATTTAAACTCTTACTGGTTTAGAACAAGTGGAGATGGTTTGAGTGAACCATCGCTTTAAGAGACCTCCAAATACAAATTATAAGAAATATATGAAACATTTATACACAGCTGTTTGTGAAAGGCCGTCAGTAGAGAAAGATGCTTTTTGGTCACAGAGCATGTAGTTACAGCATCTACCAGCAGGGGCTAATCAGCTAAACCAGGAAAATGAACTAAACAACTGCTGTTATATTGTGTTTACCGAGTTCAAGATCAACATAGAAGGTTTCCTGGATGCAAAAAACATTTTTACATGTTGGATTCTTTAGGTTTATTTAGATTAACTCAGTCTTTGGCAACTGATATAGAAATCCGCAGATGCAACACACACACAGTTTGTGACAGTGCAGGACCTCAATCCCCTCCTCCTGCTCCCCCCTACTAGGAGACCCACAGCTGCGCAAGCCAGGTGCTATCTACTCTAACACACACACACACACACATTCACACACTTCCACCCGCCAACGAACCCAGCAGGAAATGCCTAATACCAGTTTTAGAATGATGCCACTATGCCAGCAGGAGAGGGTGCAGCACTCGCTCACGTTCCCTTGTGGGGATCAGTGTCTGGAGACCTTCAGAAGAAAGTCTCCAGATGACAGATATGAACGGCTTGAGATACTGATGTAATATCGACTTTGAAGTAAAGATGCAATAAAACCTTCAAAACTGCATGGGGGAGAAGACCGAAGGATCTAACACTAAAAATCCACACGGATCGCCCACTGATCATCTGTGTTGGTTGTGGCCCTAATGTTCAGTTAAAGCTCTTAAAGCTCACTTGACATACGATGCTTTACTTGACATATGATGTTGTTCAAATTTACAACGCTTATATTTTTAGAGAGGTAATGGCAGGTGAACCTTCCCATATATGTTGCCCTGGGTCTTCTTTGCATGTCAGATTTTAGCATAAAATCTATATATTAAAACAAATAGACATCTTTTTTCCCCATTGAAAGCACAATCTTTCAGTGTAGAGTCAAATAAACGGCCTTTACTTATGAATACATGTTCAGTATAGCCTTTTTATGACTTAAGTACACAGAAAAAAATTATTTTGAAATTCTAAATAAATTATTGGAGTATGAGAAAATACTATTTTAGTCTTTATACTTCAAAATGTGATATCTCATTGTAATTATTTGTGTAATTCTGAATTTTTTCAGTGCATGCAACTAGTTGGTTTTTGTATGAAAAAGTATGCAACAGTGTTATTTTAACATCTAGATAATATTAGTAAATAAAGTTTTTATTTTATAATTGCTCATTTTATTTACAGTTTTATTTTGTTGTGTATTTGTCATTTTTAAATGTTTTTGTTTGTTAAATGTTTACATATTGACATTTTTATTTCATTTTTAGGTGTAGTTATTTTAGTACATCAAGTTACATCAGACTTTTTCTTTTAACATTTACTATATTTCTGTTAATGTTTATTTTATTTCAAGTAACGGAAACATTTTTCATGGTTTTAGTTTCCGTTAACTATAATTAAGATGCGCAATAGGTACTTTTCATGTAAAGCGTCGCCCCTCCACCTCCTGTTTTCTCTCCCACAGGTGAGACCCAGGCCAGAGTACACCAAAAAAGTACATCAGCTATTTCTGTCTGTGGCTTACCACACTATTGACGCTATACCGCTCATACTTACTCAGTTATCACGTAGGAGTTAAGACAGCAGACATAAGCATGTACAAACACACACCAGCACACGTACGCAAACGCACACCCATACGGAAAAGGTTCGATGTTCAAAACTGATCGGCAAGCAAAAAAACTTTGCTGATGTGTGCTTGTATCATATCTCCTCAAGACTTTCAAGAAAACGCTACAGGTGTGCGGCACAAAAAAATCAACTCTTAGTCAATCGGACATAACGGATCACGTGATCGGAAGAGTCGTTGCCCAGGAAATGATGCTTCGTCGGAATGGAAACTTTAGTGCGGCCCACCACAACAGAGACACCGTGTGAGTGTGTGTAAACAGCATGATGCCTTCTCAAAACCTCACATTGAGTGCGGTCACACACTCACCTCTAAGTTTTCCATCCACAAGATGTCAGACCAGTATTTTGTCACCGGATGTTTTTCAAGGTCAGGGGTAAAAAAATAGATTCTCTGCCTGTGATCTTTATGTGTCTCTATCTCGCTGTGCACCTGCAGACCTGCGGAGCCAGTCCAGGAGAGTCGTGTGGCCTACTGGCTACTGCTATTTATGACTGTGGTTTTAACGCCACTTTTTCCGATTGAACTCTACTTTGGGGATTGATTATCGCAAATTAATGTAGGCTATTATGAGGCTTCATTCATAATAATCTGGTCTTGTGAGTGACTTTGTTTCTACTTTCAATAGACTTGTTTATTAATCACATTTAAAAGAGATAATGCTTGTTTTTTCTAAAGGTGCACTCAGAACTTTTGGGTTTCAGCGCAAAAGGATGCATTTAGAACAGCATGCTATTTTTACCGTTTCTGACATATCTTTATAAATATGTAGTGACACCTAGTGGTGTGGATGTATATTCATTCAAACACAAAACGATTTTTATTAACAGTGCCATTTGTATAAGTCAGCTATGATTCAGTGTACAAAAGTATTAAGTAACAGGCAAGTCACCAAAAATATAATGAGTCATTGGTCATGTGATCGCAACATAACAGGGGGTCTACATCAGATGAACCACGCAATATAAAATTCTTAAAAAAAGTTTTTATTAAGCTGCTGTTTGTGTTCATCTCACGCAGATGCACATCTTGTTAATAGTATTTTTTAAAAGTAATATTCTTAAAAAAAAAACACTGAGTGCACCTATAATAACATTACAAAATTATTCTGAGGACATGAACACTGTTTTACAGTGAAAAGGGCTTTAAAGGGGTCATGACATAGGTTTTTAAAAAAATATATTTTAATATGTTCCTTGAGGTTTACTTATAATATTGCACAAAAACTAATAAATATGAGGAAAAATGGTTATTTTCAACCCTCATTCTGACTCCCTGTCTAAAAAGACCTGTTTTTAAAGGGCTTGTCCTTTAAGGTTTCAGAAACTGTTATGATTGGCTAACGTCATTGCACAGGAAACAGTATCAACACCCCCTCGCTACTGCATGTGAGTGTTTTAACAACATGATCTAAATGAAATGGTCATTTCCAGACAAAGCATTATGAAATCATTTACTTACGGTTTGTCAGGCAGCTGCAGTCAGATCTAGTACTGCTTCATCTTTCAGCAAATGTTTCTTTGTGAGCTCTCCATGACACTGTACCTCGTTTACAAAACAAAATACTACGAACAATCCTCTGACAAGAGCCGAGATGCCAAACTATCCACTTGTTCCTTACACTGATATCTGTACAATGCCACAAAAAATCTGTTTAAACCAAACGCGCCAAAGCGAGCGTTTTTTTCACTCCATTTGTCCGACTGACAACAGACTCAAGTACGTGGACTGTGTCAGAAAGTGTATGCGCATCTGTATACTGTATCCAGTGTAGACAAAATAGGGGCAGTGATTGTAATTTCTATTTGCTTTTGACACGGCACAACACACGCTTTCAGCGTAATCAAGTGTCAAGCCGTTAAGCAACTGAATACTAGTGGGCGGGGCTTATGGTAAGAAGAGGAGTATTCGTCGATGCCTTGCTCTGGAGGCAGTGTTTACGCAAATGTTTGTGCCCAGGTGACGACAGCTTCCAAAACGAGCGGTTTTGGAGCTTGATTGAATAAATGCTTTGTTTATAATTAAGAGGACATTTTAAGCTATGAAACTTGCGGAATTTAAAGGCACTAAGATCTCTTGTATGCCAAAAGATCAAGGCGAATTTGATTTCTCATGTCTTGGCCCCTTTAAGGGACAAATCTTTATAAACATGCAAGACTCAAAAATATAGTGTTTTTTAGATTTAGACTTACATACTCTTCGTTAAAAGCACACACACACACACACACACACACACACACTCTCTCCCAGGAAGAGTGGGTGTCTGGGAGCAGCTGCATGGGAGAGATGTCAAATGTGGTTTCCTCTCAATGAACCTTTCCTCCCTATGTCTTATCAGTCAAACAGAGAGGTGAATATGTTGTAAAAGTAACCAAGTTGGTATCATTCATCAGTGAGATCTCTGCCTGAGAAATAAACACAGCTAAAAGCTCCAAGAGTGCCTAGAAAGACAAAGTAGGATAGAGGAAAAATGTATTTTGCAGGAATAATTATCATTACAGTTCACATTATTTTACTTAATATATAATTATTAACATTACTCTCAATTCAGGGCTATTAATATCTTTCATTCAAACTTTAGATGACCCCTTTTGTCACTGAATCTGCAAATGTGTAAGCAATGTGGCTGGGTACTCCCTGTGAAAAAAAACATCTGATGACATTGTTAGGAAGGTCCCTCATTCACACATTTCCAAGAACTCATCATTCACAAAATTGTATACATCTACTGCAATTTGTGTGTTTGTTTATTAAATGTTTTAGCTGATTTGATCATGCTTTCTGACCAATAAGAGTGTTGTGCTGGCAACTCTGTATAACATATTTTATGATACAGTGCCCTCCACTAATATTAGCACCCTTTTTAAATATGAGCGAAAGCGGCTGTGAAAAAAATATACATTGTTTATCCTTTTAATCTTACATTCAAAAAATTCACAAAATTATTAAAACTAACCTATCAGTGAAGTAAAACAATTGAAAGTGGGGAGAAAATAAATGTTTTTCTCTAATGCATGTTGGTCACAATTATTGGCACCCTATGAGTAAAATATCTCTGAAGTATATTACCATTGATATTTAATTTTTTTTTATCACACCAGGGTGACTAGGAGCACAAAATTGTCCAGCCATGTCTTCATGTTCCACAGGATTATAAATATGAGGAACACAAAGGCCAAATTCCCTTAATCATCCATCACAAGGAGTAAAACCAAACAATATAGTTCTAATGTGCAGAACAGGATTGTTTAGCATCACAAAATAGAAAGTGGGTGTAAGAAAAGAGTTAAAGCATTGAAAATCCCCATTTCTGCCATCAGGGCAATAATTAAGAGGTTCCAATAAACTAAAAATGTTACAAATCTGCCTGGAAGATGACGTGTGTCTATATCATCCTAATGCACAGAGAAGAGGAGACTCCAAGGATCACAGCGGGAGAATTGTAGAGATTAGTTGAGTCTTGGGGTCAGAAACCTAAACCTATCCTCGCTCATCCAATTTCATTTTTTGAATGAAAGATTAAAAGGATAAACAATACAAATTTATTTTCACAGCCTCTTTTGCTCATATTTACCAAGGGTCTCACTAATACAGTTTTATCATTTCAAGGAAATTTTTTCCCTTATGTAACTCTTAATGTTTTTTATAGTGCTACATTAGTTTTACATAAGGCTATTTATAAGTTTTAATTAACATTAGTTAATGCATTATGAATGAACAGTAGTACGTACGTCTGTTCCTAATACGGAGAATCAGTAGGTTTGGTGTGAGTCAGAACATATTGGAGATTCCCTACAAATCATTGGTAGAGAGTGTACTGACCAATAATTTAACTTCATGGTACCTCAACTGTAAGCAGAGGTTTACACCTTAAGATGTGTCGGGAAAGCATTTTAAGTATTTAAAAAAGACCCAACTCATCCTCTGTGTGATCAGTTTGTTTTATTGCCCGATTTTTAATGTCTAGAGAAAAGACAAATATTTATAAAAGATCGGATTTATTAATCAAAAAACTAGTTGATTTAGGTTTTTGTAGTATGTGTTTATAATGTTCATTCTTAGTTCATTATACCTGACGAAAAATGTTAACAAACAAAACTTATTGTAAAGCATTACCAATGACTAAAGGGTGTGTCAAAATATATTTGTGTAAGCGTGTGCGAGAATTAGGTTAGGAGTCAGTATGTGAGACATTTGCATGAATGTTTATGTGGGTTTAACTAAATACGAAATAACCTTCTGGGGATAAAGATTAGTGTTTAGAGATGGGTTAGACTACAGTAATTATAATTAGCTTTATGCAAAACAATAGAAGTCTATTGTATGTCCTCATTAGCTAAGTTTGTGTATGTGTGTGTGTGTGTGCAAGGCGACAAGGTGCAGAAGAGAAGCGAATGAGTCATTGCGGGGCAAAGTAAGATGCTGTTTTGGAGAAATACACTTTCTGCACCCATCCTCAACCTGTCCTTCGCACACACACACACCCATATATGTACACGTACACAGACAAACACATTCGTCTGTCCCACGCAGTTAAAAGCTACAGCGAGGTTCGCCCACGCAGTATTGCATACTGCACTCTGCGGCCTGCTGCACTGAGTCTCTGTGCAGTGAGAGCCCTGTTTAACCGCAGTAAAAACAACGTGTCTTCTTTGTGCCGATATTAACATCTTGATACTTTTCTGCTGGGCTGGAGCGGATCACACAACAACAGGATGCCCAGGTTTGAGATCTGCTGAAAAACAATCTTCTTCTCAGCTCCAGCACAACAACACTAGAGTCATGTACCTGAAAGTCTCTTTTAAGCTCCACCCACAGGAAAGACAAATCACACATAAGATCTATTTTTTTGCGCAAGTGTTTTTCCTGGGTAGCAATGAGATTAGGGAGAGCAAATAGAGATTACTTAAATTTCCTGCCTCTCGCATCAGTAATCTCTCATACATTTCTTCTGGAGATTTAGAAGAGATCAATAACAATTTAGAAACTCAGATTTCCAATATACTAAGATCTGACATCAAAAGTTAAAATATGCTAAAAATAAGGTTATTTCAGGTTCATTAAACATTCTTTTAGCTCTTCCAGGGTTATGTGCTATTCAGAACTAAATTCAGAATGCCTTTTATTTTTATGTAAGAATGCAGAATTAAAAATTGAATTGAAATTCATACAACTGTAATTTTTTAAGCAAGAAAAGTCTGATGAAAGAAAATTGCTTATATACAATTTAGTTTATAGGTTTATAGGCCTTTCACCATATTTGCTAAATCAACTTTCTCTTTCTATTCAGTTCAACTTCCTGACAGGTGTGGCCAATTGAAATAAAAGTGACGGTATTTTTCATATTAGTATTCATAGTTGATACTCAAGTGAAAGTTTATATTTAAGCGATTTTAACTTCTAATTTGAACTTAGTCTGGCAGAATCTGACGGTTTGAACAAGTACAAGACTCAATCACCAGAACAGCAGAAGGGGTTTATGCCAAAGGATATTACACTATCACTAAATAGACGTGTTACATTCATTTCCGTTTTCATTTTGAGCAATAAAACTTTCCTCTAAGGCAGTGACTCTCAAGCATTTTGACTCTGAGGCCCCCCATTGTCCACAGCAATAAACATAGGCTCTAGTACTTTTCTAGTGTTTTATGATTTGCTGTATAAGGATAAGGATTTTGACCATTTTATTTCTCTCAACTTCTACCTGATAAAATATTTAGGCTATAACAATGCCCATGAAGTTTATTTTCATGACACGACACATGCAAGATTTTATTGTTCGCATTACTTTTCCAGGTCTACAATTATTTCTATGTCTTTATTTTTAATAATTTAAATCATCTTGAGGCCCCCTGGTTGTGAATCACAGGTATAAACAGCTTAAAAAAAAATCTAGTGGAAAAAGTTCAAATTCAGCACTAAAGCAACTGATTTAAAAAAACAAGAAGATGGAGGTTTTTGGCCAACAAGTCAGTTGAAAAGACCAGAACTGAGTTTTATCTAAGATCTTAAAAGTTTGCCTATGTTTTAATGAGATCAAGTTTATAAATGTGAAGGACCTTGCAGCAGAACACACTGATATCTATCACCCTCACATTTCCTTTTCCTGTTTACGCATCAGTTGATGGGCGATAGCAGTGGACAGCGTGTTTGATGTCAGATGGTGACCCAAATAAGCTACAAAAAGCTTTGTGCATGCCTGTGGCCTCTCTCGAAACACCCAGAGGTCTGATGGGGATGTGAACTATACTCTCAAAGGTGCGTCTGTGCGTAAGCGAGCGAGCGTCTGTGCGTGAGGGTCAAAGTAGGCTATAATTGTGTGTTCGCAGCTGTACGCGAGTGTGTGAGAAACGGCCACAGCTGAGGAACCTCCTAATGGAGCAATCACGCCTGGTCGCGAGAGCGCGTATGTGTGTGTGTACTGAGGGCACACTGCTGTCTCTGTGCTGCCCAGTAAGCTTCACTGTTCTCCGGGCAGCACATCTGCGAGATGTGGGCGGTGTGGAGCACCGGTGTCTCTCCCTCTCTCACAATTTCTCCGCCTTTATTTTATCTTCTGTTTTACACATCTTCCCTTATAGGGATTTTTGACCTCTGCCCCTGTGGTAACAGCACCACCCACCCCTGTCTCTCTCTCTCACACACACACACACAC
>SCHK01006120.1:5981-16551 GCA_004124795.1 Poropuntius huangchuchieni
CTGATTGTGACAGATCAGATCCAAGTAACAGTGCACAACCCTGCAAGCTGCACAGAAACGGGGTCAAATACTACCACACTTTCAAACCTTCAGTCTATCTATCTTTCTCATTTTCATTTTAACTTATACATTCAAATTCACTTTGCAGTTCAGTTCTGCATGCTCAATTCAATTTCTGGAATTAGATTGTAATTTAAAAGCCTCTTGGTCCTACCATATGACCTTGTTATTACTTTCCTTCCAAACATTCACATCCACTTTGTTCACTGGTCAGACACCTGACCTTTCAAATGAATGAAGAAGAAGGGATGTCAGGTAGAAGATGAGTGATGTGGATGGACGAGCGAATGGCTTGTATCACAGGATAGTGGATCAGGGAGGGCCAGACCCCAGAGGACGAGGGGCTTATAACCTCAATAAGCTTTTTAGTCCTTCTGACAGGTAAAAGGCAGGGGAAAGACATCTATATTCTGGACAGGTACCCTCTGTGTTCATGTTCATGTTTTATTTATTTTCTGACTCTCTGTTAAAACTCTCTGTTTCACTCTTTCTTCTTTCTTCTGCTCTAACTCCTCATCTCTGTGCACTCCACACTTTTCTCTGTGGCTGTCATGGACGTTTTTTTTGCTCTTAACTTCCATAGGATAGTGTAAGAGGATGTAGGGCTACTGTCTGATTATTTGTTAGCCAAACACATGGATTTTGAGGACTCTCTGTCAATCATTTTGTTTGTTTACAGCTGGTTGAACGATAAATGAGTGGTTTTCATGAGATTGGACCATGTGAATATTTGCGATTTTTCATGTCAACAACTACAATTATACAATTATAGTACTTTTATTCTATATATTATTAACTACTGTATATTAAACATAATATTGCAGTATTATATTGAAACATATATATATATTTTGGAGTTCCTGAAGTTTTAAATCACATAAAGGATCGATCAGTATGCTTTCTCCTCAGCATTTAATTTTGTGCTTAATTTTCTCACAATTTCTATACATTGCTCTGCATCCAGAAGTTGCAGTGGAAGTCATGGAAGTCCATTAGACAGGCCTACATGTGCATGCATTTTATAGCTGATGTAACATCAACTTTTTCCATCTCCAAAGATCCATAAAGTCATCTCAGAAAACCCTGTAAGCCAATAACAAGAGAATTCTTTAACTGAACTTCTTTGCAAAGAAACTTTATTTTTAGAAGTCATGCATAACCCAGTCGAGAAGTGTGCCACTGCTATGTTTGGTTCCTGTGGCTTGTGCAACTTTTTGTTTTTTTGCTGTGTATCTGCATGTGTGTGTGTTTGTGATCACATGTGGTTTCCTTGTAATTTTCCCATGTTCTCAACTCCAAAACACGTACGACAGGTCTCCAGTTTCCATGACGACCATCGAAGATTTGTTGTTGTTCTCTAATGGAATGATTCTCGCCTGCCACTGTCTCTTTCAGTTTGCTGATGCTCCAGTTTTAACCCCTCTCATCTGCTACTGCTCCCAGATTACACTGGAAGCTCAGAGCAGCTAACTAAATATCCATGACGACTAATCTACCCCTAAATACCAACAGCAATCAGGGATTATTTTTACATTTTTGTCATCCTTTTTGTGTTCGTGTGACACTCAAAATTGAGATGAACTCTGCAAACCAGATTAGAAGATTACTGCTGTAGTGTTGCTGCAGGAGGTGTTTGACTCACATTTGGCCTGTTTGGGAAAGTAAAGTTTGACTAGAAGTTTTCTGCCGTGACTAGAAGTTTTAAAATCCATTCTTACTCTCAGCACTTCAGTCTCTTGCCCTGTTTCTACTCCACACTTCTGACAGCTTCTGTACCTCAGGGATGAGTAAAAAGCAGCCAAGTACCAATGCCAGCCCATCACAACCCAAAGCAGATTATACTCCACTATATATAGCACACATGCATGTAATATAAAATATTGCTCGCTATAATCCAAAGAGTTTTTGTTACTATTGAATTAAATTGTAACAACAGCAACAACAAAAAGGCAATTCATGATTGTTTTACATTTTTAGTGTATTCATATACAATCTCATTTGCACTATTTTGTGTAATCTGCTTATACGTCCCATTGGTGGTTGGGTTTAGGGCTGTACCACTAGGAAAAGTCTCAATGGCCTGTCCATTCTTGAGTATATCTTAGATGAAAGCAGAGAGAGAAAAGAATGGTGGAGGAGGACAGAGATAGAGAGAGAGAGTCTGTTTTATCAATAAACCGACAGAGTTTTAACCCCTGTCCTGATAGTGCTATGCCTGTAGAGGAATAGTGCATTCCAAGGATTCCAGGATAGATAGGAGACTGGATATTGTACATCTGCTCTGTTGCAGTAAACAGACACTGGCCAGGCCTCTCTTCATATGACCTGGCCCAAGTAGAACGGCTCAGACCTGTAGACGCTCCGTCTGGCATGTGTGAATCTCGTCAAGGGCTCACGAGGCCTTTCTATCACCATGTTTGAGCCTAGCAGTGAGATTCTTACTGCAAAGCAGTCACAAGAACTAAATTTATATTCTGATTTTCTGTCACATTGTTGAAAAATAGGTTGTTTCTTCAATAACTGTGAATAGTGGAACATATTTGAAAATACTTTGAGTTATAATTGCTTTTTCTGTAAATCCATATTGGAGAGGCAGTACCACCACAGGATGTTTTTTTTTTCTGCAAATGCTGAAAAGCATTACTCAGTTCAGATGAGTGCAGTGGATTTATTCCACACACTAAATGTTTTACGGGCGCGCGCTTTGTTATTTGCATACCTTATGGATGACATATAAGCTGTATTTTTCTCTGGAATTCACAATATTCTACCGCCAGAAAAGTCTCACACCCTTCTCTGTGCCGAGACCATCTTTCAGAGTAAGTGTTGTATTGAAATTGTGGTGGATCTTGAGTTGCACATTTGTTTGCCATGTTGTGAAAGCAGAAAGCAGCGGGTGATGAGTTCCCCATGTGCATCTGAGGTTTCTTTCACGTTACCTGACCCTGCGTCAGACTGATGAGGTGCTGCATGATCAGCCTTTAGTCTTTATCGCCTGGCGCCTCCTCTCAGGTCACAAGAACCTTAACCGAATGTGAAATAGAAATAGATCAGAGACGTGGATCAAAGCACAAGTGATGTCTCAGGCCTCAGAAAGAAGGATAAAGAGGGGGTTAATGACAGGATGGGCTTCAGGGCAGAGGATGGAGGTTTGACTTGTCTTTTAGCCCATAATTATGAAGACTGATGATGTCTCAAGACATGCACAGCATCTTCAATGTGACCAGAGCCATGGGAAATTGACTATACCCAAAAGAGCTAGTTGCTGTCATGTTGGCCCTGTTTACAACTGGTATTAACATCTGCCTTGGATTAACTGATCACAAGAGTACAACACTGATACAGGTGTAAAAGGAGTCCAGAAGGTTTGAAATCAGATTATTCAAACCACATACAGAATATAACCACATATAAAAATGTGTATAACAACATTGCATTTGAGCATGCATAAATAGTGAAATAAATATAAACCATTTCAATATTTTAGCATGCATGGCCACACTACAATTTAATAGTTTGGTCTTGGTAAGGTTTTTAAAATGTTTTTTAAAGCATGCGCATCGAGGCTGCATTTAATATTGTGTAATATTGTGAAATGGTATTATAGTTTAAGATAACTGTTTTCTATTTGAACATTTTTTTGAAATATAATTAAACTGTGATGCAAAGCTGAATTTTCACCATCATTACTCCAGTCTTCAGTGTCACTTAAGACTGTCATTATGTAGTTTGCTACATAATATTTTTGTGAAAGCTGTGACAAATTATTCAGGATTCTTTGATGAACAGAAAGTTCAGAAGAACAGTATTTATTTGAAATAGAAATCTTTTGTAACATTGTAAACACTTTACTGAGACTTTTTGTATCAGCTTATTTTTTCTTGCTAAATAAAAGTAATCATTTCTTTAAAAAAAATCACAGTGATCTAAAACTTTTAAATGGTAGTGTATATCTTAAAAGAAAGTCAATATTAAAAATTGATTGTATACCTACTTAGGAATATTTTTTGCAAATATTCAAAGTAATCTACAGCACATCTGTCTCTTTAGATAATGTATTTTGTTTATCTCGCTTCAATGTATTTTTTACTAGACGACATTCTAATAATTCCAGAGACAGTCAGTGTTGTTACAGTTTCTACTTGAGAATGTACTTTCCAAAAGCCAAAGAGTTTTCATTTTGAGCTGATACAATTATAAAGCCGTAATTCAGACAGTGCTTCCATGATAGTCAGAAGAAAGTCGAGATGACCAGCACCCAAGCCCCCTGGCTCTGTCCACTATCCTGCATTGTCCCGGGGCAGGAGGGTGGTTCCCCTCCTCTGACCCTCTGGAGTTCTCCACACTAATAACTGCATTATACCTTCACACCGTGCAAATGGGCCCTTTTGTTGGTCTGCTTAGGAGCTCGGGGGGTAAGGATGGGGGGTGGGGGCCCCTCAGAGGGGGTTGCCAGGAGGATTTACTTTGTCATTTAAAGAAGGGGGGGAAACTCAAAACACAGGGCTGAGGCTGGGCACTGCTCAGGAAGGCAGCAAGAGTCTTTTCTTTAGGCAGCATTGTTCAGATGGCTTTGTGGCTGGAATATATTATCATCTCAGGCTCTGAGGCCGAATGCTCTGTTGCATGAGAGATGATTTTGGGCTAAAGACAGAGAGAGAGAGAAAGGGAAACAGCAGACATTGCTTTAGAGAATCACTGACATGTATAGAGAAGTTTAAACTCAACTCACTGGAATTCCTTCGGTTCCTATCTTTGTTGCTAAATGCACTTTTGAAGTCTTTAACCATGTTATTTGTAAGTAAGATGATTTGTAGTTCTTTCTCTTTTCTCTCTCTCTCTCTTTGTTCTTGGCCCACCGCTCAGTTCAGGTGAATCTATCAGGATTAGCTGACCGTATGTTTTTAGCAGCTGGTTGAATGAGCACATCACTTCACATTATCTTCACTTTCCAATTCACTTGAAAGATTTCCTCAGTGTCCACCAGAGAAGGTGCATCTGGAAGCAGTAGAGATGAAATACTAAATGATAAATCGGTTGAAAAAATCCCATCAACTTTTACAGACCTAAATATCATAGAGAATAGTGGATATGCTCTTGATCTCCAGTCATCTAGAACACTCTCGCAACTTTTTTTTTGGCCTTTATTGACGTTTTTTCTTTACCTAACCTCTTCTCAAATTTTGCAGCTGTTAAATCATTCAAACAAATGTATATCAAAACTGTTACAGCTACTGTGTGTCTGTATATAACTGATTTGAGACAGTATATCAAGTCTAAGTTTGTATGTGTGTTTTTTCCCTCGTTTTTACCACTCTTCATGTTCATCAGTTTTACTGTCATGGCTTTGTGACAGCGCTAGGTAGGTGCATTAGCCAACCTAGCTGCCTGATGCAACCATCTGAAACAGAGCTCTTTTTTCTCTGTCCTTTTAAGATATAATCACATCTCAATCAATGGAAAAGAATTATTCACGTTGCTAAAGCCACATGTGTATGCTTTAGCAAACACCTCAAAGAGCATCTGATGAAGTCTCCAGGAGTTTATCTCTCTCTCCTGGATAGAACAGGGCTCTCTGCTTTAGGAGAAAGGGGGAGGGAGAAGAAGTCATCAGAGAGAAAGAAAGACGAAGAGATAAAGGGAATTAAGGGAGGAAGAGGCTGAAACAAAGGAAGAAAGGACAGATAAAACCATGGTGGGGACCATCAGCTAGGATGCCCCCAGCAGGAGGCTGACCCCCTTCCTTTCTTCCTTTCATTGCCCATATCCATCCATATCTCTATTACTCCTCCCTATCACTCCATCTTGGATGTCCTTCCTCCGTCATGTCTTTCCATCATCAAATTTTCTTCTTCTGCCCCATGTTGACGGCATCCTTGCTTCATACCCTGAGAACTGTCGGTGTGGCATCCGTCTCGTGTGCGTGGCCAGACACTTCCTGTCCCCAAGACGAGCAAATTACGCCCATCATAAACCCTTCATGTCCTTTAATGAGTGCAGAATGTCAGATGAAGATAAGTCACATTTTGGATTGCCGTTGACAAATATACACAGATATTTCAAATGGGGCATACAGCAGAGGCCATCTTTTCTAAATATTATTATTCATTAGAAATGTTATTATCAACATAGCAACGAAAGTGAAAAGTTGTAGCAAAAAATTAGAATTAATTTCTTAGCATTGGGTTTGTCTCTCTTTTACTTTGCACAAAATTATAATATTTCCACATAAACATTAAGCAGCTAAATTGTTTTGTTGATAATATCAACACTGATATTTAAAAACAGTCATCTTAAATTCTAATATAATAATTATTTTACTGTATTTTTAACCAAATAAATGTGCCTTGTTCAGCTTTGCCATTACAGGAATAAATGACATTTTAAATATATTCAATGAAAAATAGTTATTTAAACAAAATAAATAAAAACATTTGTGCATAGCCTCCATTGTACATCTCGCCTGTACGTGAATTTTACTTGAAGCACTTCTGTTTTGATGCTGTCTTGGCTCTGTTACTTTCTAGAATTTTAGAGGATTTGAAAAGCATGTCAATGGGCGGCTTTCCAGAGGATTAGATGAGCAGAAACTGCACTAATTGGCTGGAATATAGACTGGTGTTCTCATGTGTGCTAAAGATGCTCAGAAAACATGCAAGACTGGTATGGCTGCTTATTTTGGTCTAAACATGACCCATTTAACTGCATCTTAATTGTGTCACTGTATTCTTAGCGTTTTCTCTGTTTCCTTCTAATGTGTGTAATTTTATGTTAAATGCCTGTCAGGGTTATGGTAGAGTCTCTAATCTCCTAATGACAGTGGAGTTGTGGGTAATGGCTTTACGGGCATATAACAGCGTCTGAAATAGCTGCTGTCTGTGGTGTCACCGAATGGCCTAAAACCCTTCAGCCCTCATTACCCCTCCAAACCCAGCATTCCTAAACAAGAGATCCTCATCTTAGTCCTCTTACGTCACAGAAACCAGTGACCCTCCTCAGACCTCCAAGTCATTCTTCAGCTGTGCCACCATCTCCTGTGGAAAAGTTTCACTCTTTCACTCTCCTCCTTGAGTCGTCTCTGGGGAGGGGACAGAAATACTGAATAGATAGGGAGAGGCTACTTTTCAATGGGTGTGCTTTGGTGGTATGTTAAAAAGTACAATGGTATTTACATCCCATTACTGCATCATTCAGGGCCATTAACAAGACAACCAGGCCACAAGGCCCCAGGCTGCTCTGAGAGAGAGAAAGAACAAAGGAAGAGAAGATTTAGCCCTCTTCAGTTTTTTTTTTAACTTATAACCCAAAAGTAACTATTTTGTCATCGTTTACTCATGTTCCAAACCTGTAAGACCTTTTCTCTTCTGGTGAACACAAAAGGTTAATTAAAGTACTGACCGCTTTCGTCAAAACAATGCACAAGGCTGTCAAGTTTAAAAAGACACCAAAATCGCCAAAGTAATCATTAGGCCTAGTGTGCTATATTNTTCAAAACAATGCACAAGGCTGTCAAGACACCATGAATGTATCATCAAAATCGCCAAAGTAATCATTAGGCCTAGTGTGCTATATTCCAAGTGTTTTGAAGGCATACATTTGTGTGAGAAAAAGAATGAACCTTAAGTCATTAAGGTTTCCAATAAATTAGATGATGCAGTTCACAAAACTCTGACTGATTTACTGTGAATATGATTCATTGAAAAATTATTTGGACACAGCACATCTCACTTGGGGGGAAGATTATTTAAACAATTATACCATATTAATAACAATACAAATAGTTTTTTATTGTTTTACAAATTATAAATGACAGAATTTGTTGTGTTAGATGAGCTATTGTTGTTGTTGTTAAAGCTGCAGTCCGTAACTGTTTTTAGTTAAAAGTTTAATTTCAATCAATTTTTGGGCGGGTACATAACCAGCAAGTGTTCAAAACAATCTCCCTTAGCCCAATTCCCAACGGTAAGCTTGTAATAATGTTTTCTAAATAGAGTGGTACTGGTAGGTTTTCACGGAAAATACAAGCATACCATCGTTCATTACGTCTGTAAACATAAAGAAAGATTCCCGGCTAGTAGGTTATATCGCATGTAAGGATGCTGCAGTTGGTGGCTTATTAATAGCCTTTTCTCACAGCAGTTACAGTAATTAGATTTATCATTTTTTGGGCGGATTGTAATCCAGAAAGTCAATACGATAATCATCAGTGACAACAGGAGATTCAACCATAGTGACTAGTAGTCTGCAGGTAACGCTAAAACACACAAAATACACATAGACATGCAATACTAATGTTGTTAACATTAACATTTTGAGAACAAAGTATAACAATAATAATTTGCATTGTTTGATGTGATATGAGCTAAGCAATGATTAGATTTAATCACCATTAGTAGCACAATGTACTGTAATGCTTTTTTTTCTTAGTTGGTAAGAACAAAAGTGGCAGACATGTTACTTTTTCAGATGGTTATATTTCCGGACTGCAGCTTTAAGTAACACTGTTAAATATTGTTTACAGTAATTGAAAGAAAGTTGAAATAAAATATGGGTAGCACTTTATTTTACAGTTCTGTTCCTCATGTACATACTATGTACTTATTATAGAAATTACAATTACTAGGTAATTACTAGGTACTAACCCTGAATCTAACTAACCCTTACTCATGTAGTTACCAAGTATTACCAGAAATTTCTTAGGTAGGTAAACTGTAAATACACTGCAAGTACATGTAAGTACACGTACTTAAAAATAAAGTGCAACTAAAATATGAATATTAGATGAAAAACATAAAAATGTAAAACTGAGAAATGCTGCGTTGGCAACTAACTGAAATAGGTTCATGTTGTATTACAAATACTAAAAGTATTAAAAACCCCCCCAAAAAAAACCCAACAGTAAATAAAAAAAGCTTAAAATAAAAACTTAATATACAAAAATACAAATAATATTATATATTATTATTAACAGTATATAAATAGAAATACTGAATTATAACTTATTATAATACCAATATTTAACAACGTTTAATCAGATAATATAATCATAATTACATAATAGCCATAAAACTGCATAAACGATCTTATCAGCTATAAACAGCTTGTCTAGTTTTTGTATTTAAAAGTTTGTTTTTGTAGGTTTCTGTGGATTAGAGCAGTCATACTTTGTACTAATGTGCATTAATCATAAATAGCTTAACTGATCATTACTTCATTAAACTTTTATGGAGTATTAATATTTGAATAAACATGAAGTTAATAATTATATGTGTTGCAAATTACTTATTAATGCACGCTTTAAAAGAAGTCTTTGCATGATTGTGTGTGTGTGCATCACAAAAGCCATTTATCTGGACAGGAGTCAGTTGTCAAAGAAATTAGTTTCCATACTCATCCTATTGTTAGCCTTTGTTTTCTTATAATTAATGACCAGCAAATCAAGATGACTATCCAGTATGGTATGTTTGCCTATATTTAATATCTGTCACCACTTAGAGGAGGTGAGTAATGGTCTGAATGATTGTAGCCAGTGCTGACTTTTAATGTCACTAGGGCGAGAGTTTGGATCATGTTCAGCCCTCTCAACACTCAAACGTCTGAGAAATCTGATATCACCCCCTCTCAGGGACCAACTTCTTTTCTTTTGTCGCCCCCTTCTTTATTTCATTTGACGGAAAGGCAGAGGAGACCCTCTCTCCCTCTCGCTCTTTTGTCCAGCATCTCTCTTTCAGCGCTCTGTCTTCCTCTTTCTTCCCCTGGTCTTCAGAGCGGTAATGCATTCCTCCCCCTGGCCGTCCCACCTTGCGTGAGAAAAGCAGAGTCCCACACAAAAACACAACTGTTCCCAAATTCATAAATATTAATCAGTCAACACCCCTTTCTATTAAACTCAGAGACTGCTACTAAACTGGTAACTGGCAGCCACCCCTCCCTCTTTCACCCCTATTTTTTCTTCCTCTCTCTCTCTCTCTCTCTCTCTCACTCTGGGAACAGGCTTGCGAGTGATTGCTGTCTCCTCTCTGTGTCGTGACCCTGGGGGGTTGTAAGGTCATAGGTTGCAGTGCAGAGACTTTGACTCAATTGTGTAATGTTTCTTTGAAGAGAACAGTTTCTCTCTTCCCTTTTCTCTCTTTTTTAAAACCTTATTTTGGAAAGTGTTTAGACGCTGCTGCTCCATCAATGATATTTTTCTCTCGAGTGTAAACTTTGGCACTAAAAGTATTTGGATGCTTTTGGACACTTAATGGGTAGTCTACCCCAAAATGAAAATGTCATAATTTGTCATCATTTCCTCTATCTTAAGTCATTCCAAAACCATAAAATCTTGGCTAATCCTCAAAACACAAATTAAGATTTTTTTTTTAATTTTTGCAAATCTGAGCAGTTTCTTTTTATTCATTGAAAGTGCAGGTAACTATATTACATAAAAGATCCTAAAAGGTTATAACAGCCTACGGTAAATCTGTTTATCATATACAGTTTTATGCAAAAGTTTGGGCACCCCTTGCAG